>JAWPHD010005312.1:0-166251 GCA_037043455.1 Cyrtodaria siliqua | reverse complement strand
AGAGAAGAGAACTATACTTATTTAAGTGTTGTCGATATAATGAACAAAGGCGTACGCTCTTTATTTCGACACGACCGTTCCATCCGTTAAGTGTTGATAAGTTGTGTTCTGGTAATACAGAGCTGAACGATAGAGATAATGAGCTTGTGTTTATAGCAGTGCAAAAATATATTAAAGATACCAGGCGTTTTCGATGAAACTCACTTTGTTCACATTTGATCCCTTACGAGACGTCTTTAACTGTCTGTCCTTTTCCTCCTCTTCCTTTCTCTTTACATATATCTGTTAACTTCAGTAATGCATTTTCTATACTTTTCGTTTAAAATGTTTTATGATTGTAAAACTGCCATACTATTTATTTTGTGAACAAACTGTATTGGGACGGGCCGTAACTAATGTTGTAGAACTTGTGGCCCAACCTTTTGCAAACTAATGTAAATGTTGCAATAAAATATGTTTTAAACCAGAAAACAAGGCTAAAACAATTTGGGGTGGGTTTGGGGGATGGGGCTTGTATAGAAACTCGGGCCGATATAAAATTATGTGAAATTTTATTATTTTTATCTGTTTTAATCCAAAATTGCTGTCATTTTAAAGAAATTTGTGGTCGAAAGGCAACTCGGGGAGGAAGCTGATATCTAGCAATTTTTATTGTGGCCTTATTTCATTTTTTTTATTGATATTTCATCTGAATTTAATCTAAATTGTTTTATATGTAAAAAATGATGTTCAAATTAAAAATGTACCAAAACAACAATGAAATATGTAAAAAAAAAAAAAATACAAAATATTGAGTTTCGAGTGGGGTGGGTGGGGTGGGATTGCGAGGCAGGGGAGTGGGGAGAGTAACATATATGGGTAAGAAGTATGTGTACGAATTGGGTGGGGTAGGGGGCAACATATATGTGTAAGAAGCTATGTGTAAGAATTGAGCAAAACCCAAAACAAATATGTAAAAAAATAATCGAGTTTTGAGTTGGGGTGGGGGTGGGGGTGGGGTGGGGTTGGGGGAGAGGCAGGGGGTCTATTCGGGGGACAGGTGGGGTGTGAGGAGGGCAACATATATGTGTAAGAAGCTATGTAAGAATTGACCAAAACAACACAGTATGTAAAACAATAAATAAAAAAAGAGTTTTGAGTGGGATGGGGGTGGGGTTAGGGTGGGGTGGGGTTGGGGAGAGGCAGGGGTGGATTCGGGGGACAGGTGGGGGTGGGGGAACATATATATGTAACAAGCTATGTAAGAATTGACCAAAACAATACAGAAATATGTAAAAAAATAACCGAGTTTTGAGCTGGGGTGGGGGTGGGTGTGGGGATGGGTTTGGGGGAGAGGCAGGGGATCTATTCGGGGGACATGTGGGGTGTGGGGATAGCAACATATATGTGTAAGAAGCTATGTAAGAATTGACCAAAACAACACAGAAATATGTAAAAAATTAAATAAAAAAAGAGTTTTGAGTGGGGATGGGGTGGGGTTGGGGTTGGGGAGAGGCATGGGTTGGATTCGGGGGACAGGTGGGTGTGGGGGGAACATATATATGTAACAAGCTATGTAAGAATTGACCAAAACAATACAGAAATATGTAAAAAAAATAATCTAATTTTGAGTGCGGGTGGCGGTGGGGGAGAGACGGGGGTGGGATGGGATGGGGAGAGCAACATATATATGTAAGAAGTTTATAAGAATTGACCAAAACAATACAGAAATATGTAAAATAAATGAATAAAAAAATCTAGTTTTGAGATGGGGTGAGGGGTGGGGAAGAGACAGGGGTGGGGGTGCGGGCAACATATATTTGTAAGAAGCTATATAAGAATTGACCAAAACAATACAGAAATATGTAAGAAAAATATATAAAAATCGAGTTTTGAGTGTGGTGGGGGAGGGTGTAGGAGAGGCAGGGGAGGGTGGGGGAGAGCAATATATATGTGTAAGAAGCTATGTTAGAATTGACCAAAACAACACAGAAATATGGAGAAATTTTTTTAAAAAATCCAGTTTCGAGGGGGGGGGGGGGGGGGGGCTATGTGTAAGAATTGAGCAAAACAATACAGAAATATGTAAAAAAGAAAAAAAGAAAAAACAAGTTTTGAGTTGGGATGGGGAGGGTGGGGGAGAGGCAGGGGAGGTTGGGAAGAGCAACATATATGTGTAAGAAGCTATGTTAGAATTGACCAAAACAACACAGAAATATGTAAAAAATAAATAAAATAAAAAATTCCAGCTTCGAGTGGGGGGAGGTGGGGGTGGGGGCTATGTGTAAGAATTGAGCAAAACAACACAGAAATATGTAAAAAAAAAATCGATTTTAAGTGTGGGTGGGGGGTGGGGGTGGGGTTGGGGCAGAGGCAGGCGTCGATTCGGGGGACAGGTTGGGTGGGGGGGGGGGGGAGGGCAACATATATGTGTAAGAAGCTATGTAAGAATTGACCAAAACAACACAGAAATATGTAAAACAAATAATCGAGTTTTGAGTGGGGTGGGGTGGGGGTGGGGTTGGGGGAGCAGGGGTGGATTCGGGGGACAGGTGGGGGTGGGGGGAGGGCAACATATATATATATAAGAAGCTATGTAAGATTGACCAAAACAACACAGAAATATGTAAAAAAAATAATATCTAATTTTGAGTGGGGGTGGGGGAGAGGCGGGGGTAGGGTTGGGGTGGGGGGAGGGGGAGAGCAACATATATATGTCAGAAGCTATATAAGAATTGACCAAAACAATACAGAAATATGTAAAATAAATCAATAAAAAAAATCTAGTTTTGAGTGGGGGTGTGGGGTGGGGAAGAGGCAGGGGTGGTGGGGTGGGGGTGAGGGCAACATATATTTGTAAGAAGTTATATAAGAATTGACCAAAACAATACAGAAATATGTAAAAAAGGAAAAAAAGAAAAATCGAGTTTTGAATGGATGTGGGGGAGGTTGTGGGAGAGGCAGGGGAGGGTGGGGGAGAGCAATATATATATGTAAATATTCCAGTTTCGAGTGGGGGAGGTGGGGGAGGTGGGGGTGGGGTGTAGGGAGCTATGTGTAAGAATTGAGCAAAACAACACAGAAATATGTAAAAAAAAAAAAATAATAATAATAATCCAGTTTTGAGTGGGGGTAGGGGAGAGACACATGAGGGTTGGGGGAGAGCAATATATATGTGTAAGAATCTATGTTAGAATTGACCAAAACAACACAGAAATATGAAAAAAAAAAAAAAAAAATCCAGTTTCGAGTGGGTGGAGGGGGTTGTGGGGGAGCTATGTGTAAGAATTGAGCAAAACAACACAGAAATATTTTTAAAAAATCTAGTTTTGAGTGGGGGTGGGGTAGGGGGAGAGGCGGGGGTAGGGTGGGGTGGGGGAGTGGGAGGGCAACATATATATGTAAGAAGCTATATAGGAATTGACCAAAACAATACAGAAATATGTAAAATAAATAAATAAAAATATCTAGTTTTGAGTGGGGGTGAGGGGTGGGGGAGAGGCAGGAGTGGCGTCGGCGGTGTGTTGTGGGGGGGTGCTTGGGGGGGGGGGGGGGGGGGGGGGGGGGGGGGGGGGGGGGTGAGGGCAACATATATTTGTAAAAAGCTATATAAGAATTGACTAAAACAATACAGAAATATGTAAAAAAAGAAATATCGAGTTTTGAGTGGGGGTGGGGAGGGTGGGGGAAAGGCAGTGGAGGGTGGGGGGAGAGCAATATATATGTGTAAGAAGCTATGTTAGAATTGACCAAAACAACACAGAAATATGTAAAAAAACTAAAAAAAAAAAATATTCCAGTTTCGAGTGTGGGGAGGTGGGGGTGTGGGGGGGGGGAGTGGGGGGAGCTATATATAAGAATTGAGAAAAACAACACAGAAATATGTATAAAAAAAAATACAAAGAATTTAATTACGAGTGGGGTGGGTGGGGTGAATGGGATGAGAAGGCAGGGCAGTGGAGGGGGAGGGGGTGGGGCAACATATATGTGTAAGAAGCTATGTGTAAAAATTGACCAAAACAACACAGAAATATGTAAAAAACAAATATTTAAAAATCGAGTCTTGAGTGGGGATGGGGTTGGGGGAGAGGCTGGGGATGGGGAGGGGTAGGGCAACATATATGTGTAATTAGCTATGTGTAAAAATTGACCAAAACAACACAGAAATATGTAAAAAAAAAAAAAAAAAAAAACGAGTCTTGAGTGGGGATGGGGTTGGGGGAGAGGCTGGGGATGGGGGGGGGGAAGGCAACATATATGTGTAATAAGCTATGTAAGAACTGACCAAAACAACATAGACATGTGGTGGGGGTGGGGGCGGCAGTGGGGGGGGGGGGAGGAGGGGGCAACATAGCTATGTGTAAGAATTGACAAAAACAACATAAAAATATGTAAAAAAAAATCTTTTTTTTTTAAATATTCCAGTTGTAAAAATTGACAAAAGCAACACAGAAATATGTAAAAAAAACAAAAAAAAACAAGTGTATGTGTGTATGCGGGAGCTTGTGGGTGAGGGTAAAGGGCAACATATATAAAACAACACAGAAAAGAAAAAAAAAGTGGAGGGGTTGGGAGTGGAGGGAGTGGGGGCGGGGGTGGAGGAGGGAGCCCATGCCCCAATATGGGTGAAGTATGAATAAGATGCATAATGCTATAAGAAATCCCAAACCAAATTTATAGATATATACCTACTTACATTCAAACCTAGATCTGCCTTTATTGCACATTTTATGGGCCATCACAATTTGGGTTCCATGGGAGCCCAGAATTTGCAAAAGACAAAATTACTTACCCATCCCTTTACAACATACTATAAGGAAACCAATTCCAAAATTTAGTTCAGCTAGGACAGGAAATGTAAGAGATATAGACCTGTAAACACAGCTTACACGCAAAATTTGATGTGAAACAGACACATTTTAAGGGCTATCAGAATTTGGGTTCCATGGGAGCCCAGGGGTTGCAGGAACCAAAAGTATTTAAGCAGTCCTTAAGATAATGCTATAAGGAAGCTAATGACCAAATTTGGTTGTGCTAGGTTAAAGAATGTAAGAGAAATAGACTTGTAAATACAGCTTACACGCAAATTTTGATGTGAAATGGGACACATTTTATGGGCTATCATAATTTGGGTTCCATGGGAGCCAAATTTTGTTGTGCTAGGATAAGAAATGTAGGAGATATAGACTTGTAAACACAGCTTACACGCAAACCTTGATGTGGGACGCCGACGCCGACGCCAACGCCGACGCCGACCCCAGGGTGATAACACAAGCTCTCTTATTCTTCGAATAGTCGAGCTAAAAAGGGAAAACAAAACGGGAGATAAATTTTCACCTTGACAGACTCCTGTTTGGAAGTGGAAATATAGGGACGAAGTTCCGTTTTAAAATCAGTGTGATTTTTTTGTTTTGATACATATTGTATATAACTTGAAATACTTTTCCCGTAACTGAACTAGCTAAGAGTTTGAACCAAGGTCCACTTCGCCATACTTTATCAAAGGCCTTGGAAAAGTCTATAAAAGCACAGTATAGTTTATTTTTGTTTACACGCAACATTTCTAAAGGAGACTGTATTACAAATATAATGAGTAATGTTTGCAAAAACCTGCTTGATTTTCTTTCAGGATAGCGTTGTCCTCGATAAATGTATCTAATTTGATTGATAATAGCGTAATTATTCGGATCAGTGGATTCAACTTTATTTTTGTAAATAGCGTATACCGTACCTTCAAGCCAGACGTTCGGTAAATGACCTGTATCCAATATCATGTTAAAAAGCCGTGTGTAAGCTGATAATAATATTACCTTAGTGGTTTTAATATACTCATTTAAAATGTTATCATTAAAGCTTGAAGTTGTTGCGTTTTTCAATTTGTTAATACAAGCGATTATTTCAGCTTCAGTTATAGATGCATTCAATTCATTAAGATCAGAGTTCAAATTATTGTTTATTATGTCAGAAATTTAAATCGCTCTCACCTGGATAATAAGTGGTATTTTGGTTAATTGTTTTGAAATGGTTATATAAAGTATCGATACTAGGTGATTTTTCGTTCGTTTTAGGGTTAATGCTATGAATATATTTCCAATAATAATTACGTGGTCCGAGTATTAACTTTCATACCCCATCCAACCTCTTCTCCAAGAAGCGAAAACGGGGTTGGCTGGGATATGAAATAAAACCTTAACTTCGGCTCAAAACGTTTGCATATTATAAAATTAAAACATTTAATAAGTAGTTTCACATTGTTTCAGTACAAAATGCTTTCAACCATGTTTTATTGTCGGAATATCCGTTATGAAGTCCTGCTAATAGAAGCGTTCCCATCGCTTAATGGAATTAAGGCGGGACTAAGTAATGTCCTTCATGTTATTAGATTGTAAATTTCTTAATTTGTCCGCTTTTCTGGATTTATATCTTTATTATAATATGTCATGGTCCGTTTATATTCCTAACTGGCGTTTTGTAATTACTGGCGTTTTGTAAAATAAGTTTGTTAGTGTTTGATTTATCGTTTCTATAAATCGTTCTCGTGTCATGATAATGTTTCTGCGCTTTCTGGCATCTGTGACCACGGTTTAATGTTGTTAATGGGATATGCTCGTTTTGTAGAGAATGTGTCCCGGGCTGACTTGTTAAGGAAAGTACTTATTTGATCAGATACAGGAGCATGGTAGTGTCTCGCACATCTGTATAATATTATTCAGCTGCGTATTGTCGAGGTTGTTTAGAAAAGTGTCACTAGAAGTCTGCTACCATTTTGGATTACACTGAATAAGCGTATTATTATAGCGTTGTTGTTTAGTGCTGCATGCTTCATTTATTCCGTTATGGTTACGAATAGTAATTCATATTTTAAGAGGGGCGTCCGTGGCCGAGTGGTTAACGTCTCTGACTTGAAATCACTTGCCCCTCACCGCTGTAGGTTCGATCCCTCAAGGGCCTAGGAATCTTTATGTGAGGAAGCTATCCAGCTGGCTTGCGGAACGTCGGTGGTTCTACCCAGGTGCCCGCCCGTGCATGAAAATTACCCGGAGGGGCACCTGGGGTCTTCCTCCACCAATGGAAGCTGGAAAGTCGCCATATGACCTTAGCTGTTGGTGCGACTATAAAATCCAATTCAATTAATCATATTTTAAGAATCGCGTGTCCATCATAAAATAACGGGTCTGTTTCGATAACCTCAAAATCGCTTATGAACGGGAAACACTCCGCCGCTGCTATTGCATAATCAATGACTCAGCTATTTCTGAATGTAAACTGACCAACATTCATCTCCTTACCTTATCGACCATTCAATATAAACAAGTTATTATTTCGGCAAATATCTATCAGAGCGAATCCATTTGTATTGGTTTTGGTGTCTTGTGATGATCTAGACATGGGTATATTCAGTTGCTCGAGAATAGAGTATTTGTTAAAAAATGATAAAGTTTAATCACCAAAATCATGCAATTCGGCATGAAGACGATGTTTACTTCCTTGATATGTGGTTATGTGTTATCACCATTATCGTGCTATTTACCTCTATACAAACAAATAAGAGTAATGTCTCCGTTTTTAATTAATAGTAAACAAACAGGTACTATTTATAGTTTAACTTTGTTTATTAACATATTCAGATAAGGATGGTGGCAGTTGATACGCCATAGTATAGTGTCATGTCATATGTTTCCAAGCTATAGATACATTAGGTACGTCATCAAGCTGTCACTGTGGTAACATAATCAACTTAAAGGTAAAGTAAAGGTCACCGACAAGGTGTCAAGGTGTGAAGGCAACAACCGCGTTCCCCTATCAAGTGAGGTGTAAGTAAATGGGTATTTTTTTGCTGTTGTTGCTGTTGTTTATGTATAATACACAATTATAAAATATTCCAATATATATTAAAGCACACAGGTTTTAAAAATCCAAATCAGGCTTATCGTCCACCAAGTAGTATACACATATACCGCTGTCAAGTTTATACGTAGTTGCTGTATCTTCACGGGTCTTATGCCCCTTTGGAATTATCAGAATAAACTATATAAATAGTAGGAACGATTTGGGCCGAGATCATTTCAAATAAACCTTAGAAAATACATACGTATTATGCAATGAGTTAAATATGACGCTTGAAAACAATGTTATATAGACTTATGTTCTATAAACACATATATATTAAATCATCTGATGAAAAGAAAAAAAATAAACATATAATCCGGCCGGCATTTTTAAACAATTAAGTTGAACCTATAAAGCCCGCTTTATTTCGAATTATAGTGCCTGTACCACTACACACATCTCCAAACGTTTAACGTCTTACTGCCGTTAAACATCACGTTAAACAATAGTGTGCTAAAGTTTATGAGAACTCTGGAATTAATTTACTTTGGTCAATAAACAATTTAGGAGACGTTCTTGATCAAATTTGCAACAAATGCATCTATCTATATGTACTTGTGACTTCGCAACACTATATACAGCCTCATCTATCTATATGTACTTGTGACTTCGCAACACTAAATACAGCCTCCTCTATCTATATGTACTTGTAACTTCGCAACACTATATACAGCCTCATCTATCTATATGTACTTGTGACTTCGCAACACTATATACAGCCTCATCTATCTATATGTACTTGTGACTTCGCAACACTATATACAGCCTCATCACTATATACAGCCTCATCACTATATACAGCCTCATCACTATATACAGCCTCAACACTATATACAGCCTCATCACTATATACAGCCTCATCACTATATACAGCCTCAACACTATATACAGCCTCAACACTATATACAGCCTCATCACTATATACAGCCTCAACACTATATACAGCCTCAACACTATATACAGCCTCATCACTATATACAGCCTCAACACTATATACAGCCTCATCACTATATACAGCCTCATCACTATATACAGCCTCAACACTATATACAGCCTCAACACTATATACAGCCTCATCACTATATACAGCCTCAACACTATATACAGCCTCATCACTATATACAGCCTCATCACTATATACAGCCTCAACACTATATACAGCCTCAACACTATATACAGCCTCATCACTATATACAGCCTCATCACTATATACAGCCTCAACACTATATACAGCCTCATCACTATATACAGCCTCAACACTATATACAGCCTCAACACTATATACAGCCTCATCACTATATACAGCCTCAACACTATATACAGCCTCAACACTATATACAGCCTCAACACTATATACAGCCTCATCACTATATACAGCCTCATCAAATCACATTAACAAAGACAAGCTCTATTAAAAAAAATGAATCGGAAATTGAAAATATGTGGCGAGTATACAGCACGCCTCGTCCTTGGTAAAGGTGACTTATAGGCCCATTGAGCCGGTCTTATGACTATATAATACGCTTGTCTGTACTTGCATGTACATTGCATATACACATTTCACATTAATAAACGATTTACTAATTTAATAATGTATGTAATGCATTGCAAGGAAATGCACTGGGTTTCAAAGTACAGTAAACATGATTTTCCGTATCTACACAACTTACAGAATAGAATAGAATAGAATAAGTTTACTTTCCAATAAAAATACAGTACCACATGGTTTAATATTGCAAGTCTTGGTTTTGATTAGAAAAGGAAACATGATAATAATACTATTAATATATAATAAGCATAATAATATTGATCTGAACTGTTTTGCCAACAGACTTACATGACATTGTTTACATTTTCCCTTGGAATTCTTTGATACCACCTATTTATATGTCTAATCAGTACATTTAAAAACGCAACAATTTTGAGACTCTGTTGTTACTTTGTATATTATATAAGGCTCAGTCTTCAGATTTTCGATTAATTTTAGTCCGCTGGGATTTTGTTCAAATCAAGATTGTATTTTATATTAGCAGCCAAGTCTCTTCGTCCCAAATGTTAACATATGGTGATAAACAGTTGCATAAGATTTGCTCTGCTTCTTTCAGTTAAAAAACACATTAAGGCATGAGGACTTAATTCCACTCTAGAAATTCCAAAAATATTTAGTGTTCCGTTTTCAAATGTGCTGAGTGTATACAAAGACAAAGGGCCTGCTCTAAATTGTACTATGCCAGAACTTGCATTCTTATTCAATTATGTCAACCTAGTTTTCAGGTTCAAACGTATCTTTAAATAGTACATAATTATTTCTGCACATCATTTAACAGCTGTTGCTTATGGCTTGTCATCAATTTAAAAAGCACATCTGATGATTTATCGTGCAGATAGGGTTTGACCCTAACATATTTTAACAGCTACGGTTGCCACATTTTCGTAATCGACGAGGTGTCCTGAGTTACAGAAAAACTGGGACTGTATTTTCTAACCTCCGATCATTTGGTGTGTTCTTTTCTGTAATGCAAGACACCTCAGAAAAACTGGGGCTGTAATTTCTAACCTCCGATCATTTGGTGTGTTCTTTTCTGTAATTCAGGACACCTCATCTATTATGAAAATGAGATCTGTTAAAATGTGTTCGGGTCAACACCTAATGTTGCATTGATTGATTGATTGATTGATTTTAATATAGTTATTATAATTAGGTAGCTAATGCTTCTGAACGTTGTAAATTTAAACCAAAAAACAATATTCGCTTAAAACGGGAATATTTTTTTAAAATATAATGCTCATTGCAATAGAAGGGGATTAAAGGTTGATATTGTCAGTTATACCCATGTAAATGGGGAACAGTTCGGAATTAACCCAATGTATACATCTTGAAATGGTGGGTGAAAACAAACAAAAACCGCCTAAAATCGCTTATTTTTATGATAATTATGAAATAAAGATGTCATTCGTTACAAAAAAAAATATCACACATGATCAGCTGTTTGAAAATGCAGTACTTTGAGCCAAGAAATCTAATTTCTTTTAGCTCTATTGATCGAAGGCCAAATGGTTTATTCCCTTGTTGCTCTGGTTTCTGCCACGTCATTACTTATATTGTCTATTCATTGAGCCTAGTTTGTTGGAGGATATCGCCTGATGGGGATTTCTTTATCTAGACTGTCCTGTTTTACTGGATTGACGTTGAGTACAAGTGACGTCAGGTGCATCCTGTTTTACTGGGTTGACGTTGAGTACAAGTGACGTCAGGTGCATCCTGTTTTACTGGGTTGACGTTGAGTACAAGTGACGTCAGGTGCATCCTGTTTTACTGGGTTGACGTTGAGTACAAGTGACGTCAGGTGCATCCTATTTTACTGGGTTGACGTTGAGTACAAGTGACGTCAGGTGCATCCTGTTTTACTGGGTTGACATTGAGTACAAGTGACGTCAGGTGCATCCTGTTTTACTGGGTTGACATTGAGTACAAGTGACGTCAGGTGCATGTTTTACTGGGTTGACATTGAGTACAAGTGACGTCAGGTGCATCCTGTTTTACTGGGTTGACATTGAGTACAAGTGACGTCAGGTGCATCCTGTTTTACTGGGTTGACATTGAGTACAAGTGACGTCAGGTGCATCCTGTTTTACTGGGTTGACATTGAGTAAAAGTGACGTCAGGTGTTCGACTGTCCTGTTTTACTGGGTTGACACTGAGTACAAGTGACGTCAGGTGCACCCTAGAACCTGGTTTAAAATCCCAGCGGCATGTTTGCCATTGACCGTTTCAATGCAGTATCCGTATTATCAACCTATATGTGTTGTTGTGTCGCATACTTCTATTTGTTGTTGTATTTGTTTGGATGGATTTCTGTATTCTGTGAATGGTTGACTGTGTTCTGTGAATGGCTGACTGTGTTATGTGAATGGTTGACTGTGTTCTGTGAATGGCTGACTGTGTTCTGTGAATGACTGACTGTGTTCTGTGAATGGTTGACTGTGTTCTGTGAATGGTTGACTGTGTTCTGTGAATGGTTGACTGTGTTCTGTGAATGGTTGACTGTGTTCTGTTGTTCTGTGAATGGTTGACTGTGTTCTGTGAATGGTTTACTGTGTTCTGTGAATGGTTGACTGTGTTCTGTGAATGGTTGACTGTGTTCTGTGAATGGTTGACTGTGTTCTGTTGTTCTGTGAATGGTTGACTGTGTTCTGTGAATGGTTGACTGTGTTCTGTGAATGGTTGACTGTGTTCTGTTGTTCTGTGAATGGTTGATTGTGTTCTGTGAATGGTTGACTGTGTCCTGTGGATGCTACATTTCCTGTTCGATGTGTATTCCTACGTATATCATACATATACTCGGGAGAGGTCTTACATAGTCATTGCCTGTTGTCCAATCCCATTCAGTACTTGAATAAAATATTGTTTAAATTAAATTGTATCATACATGGGCACTGGGTAGTCCATGCGTTCTATAGATACCGTGTGATTTCAAAGATTCCGTTATAATATTCGGCAATTATACAGGAACAGGAGGTTTGTCTGACCGTTCGTCTGACCGTTCGGCTGACCGTCTGACCGTTCGTCTGACCGTTCGTCTGACCGTTCCAAGGCGGTAGCCCTATTGTCAACCCTTTTGTGTTTGTGATGTCGTTTGCATTGAATATTACTTTTGCCTTCTTGTTTGTCTGTTTGCGTGTTTGTTTTTGTGTTTTGTGGTTGACTGTCCTCCTTGAATGCTACTTTCCCTGTCCGATCTTTTTATATTTCTTTATATTAAGGTGTGCCATCCTTATTCTGACGGTACAAACCTTCCGTGGTCCATGTTTGCACTTGGTGGTATACCCGCAAAAATGTGTAACTGCTGCTGCTTCTGCACAAGTATGCGGAATAATACTCCCTGAGAGTTAATTACTCCCAGTTAATCAGTTGAACCAACAACGCAGAAGGGTGAATACAAACCAAAAATGAGATGATAGAACAACCATTAACTGGATATTTTGAATATGTCACCATCATTATTTACTAGACTTTATGCCATTTTGACATGTTGTTTTCAATGAATCAATATCCTTTTGTTTTTAAACATGTCTTTCACGATGCTCTGTCTTATTACTTTGTTGTATCTACATTGTATATTCGTTCAGCAGTGGTCTGCCTCCACCACACAAAAAAATCGACCGTCATATATAACCTTGCATGTGTTGAAAATGACGTAAAACACCATACAAACAAATAAACAAAATCATAGGACATCCGCTGTTTATCTAACTCCTAACTTACGAACTGCCATGCACATCTGTGTAAGTTGTTTATCAACGTTTACCAGTTTCCCTAGATGTGCCATACTGAGAAAACGGATGTAAATATAATAATACATTATTTGTCTTGCTGTTTTTTTATATTTTGCTTCCTCTCGTACGAAGTAAAACGAAACAAATTGGTAAGTTATGACATTTCATTAAACACAGTATTAAGAAAACAAATAAATTCTCGTGTTAATATAGCCATTAGCATTATTTTCCTGCCTTTACTTCCGCATTGCGTCAAAAGCTAGACCACAATACATAATTGTTTGCGCATATTAGTGAAAATATACAAATATGATATAACACAGAACAACAACACCATACACTGACGTTAGTGAAACTTCTTGGAGACGAACATCCGGTTGGCGCCTTCTTTCTGCTTTCGCTAAAAGAATGACTTATTTCATGTCAACTTATACAAAGTATACTTTTTTCTTTTTGTTTCTTTTACAAAATATCAGAATCTCTCATAAACATAAACATACGATCACAGTGTTGGTGTTTATATCACGGTCGTGTTACTGATATATAAATAGTGTGTGGCTGAACATTAGAGGCCTGAAATGAAGGCTCATGTATCCCGAAGTTGTTCAGTTCATTAATAACCACCATAATATACCTGTCTAACTTAAACCGGAAACGGAAAGCTTACTTCGGAAATAAATGAGGGGTTTTCTCAATATATACAAAAGTTAGTTATACTGACAACAGGATTATCTGTCTTATTGAAGCAGCTAAAGACAATAAAACGTAGTTGACACTAAAGTGATCGAACTGAAGACGGCTTTACGAAGAAAAATCGAGACATAAAATAACTTTTCCCGGCGGTGCAGACGACAACGTCGGCGACGGCGCCGACAACATTTGGTTAAAATGTTTGGTTAAAGTTTTTTGGAATGTATTGATCATCGTAAATGCTCTGAATATTGGTATGTGCATTGAATGTGGTAATAAATAACCCGCTGACTAAACCCCACCCCACCTGTGACCTTGACCTCGACTTTAAAGACAAAATGACTTGTTGCAGAGTTAAAGTTTTCCGGCTATTTTTATTTTTTAAATGCATATATATCCATTAACATCCGATATTGCTATGAAACTGGTATGTACATTCTAAGCTCCATCCTACCGTTGACCTTCACCTTCACCTTAAAGATAAAAGCATAAGGCAATTGAGTGGTTATATTTATGGGATATATTGTAATGCCCCGATGTTTCACTCTACTTTCACTTGGCATTACGCATATTATCGCAGTTTAAATGTATATCCATTGTGTTCTGTTGTAATTTTGTACAGGTACCAGTATTCAAGCCTGGTTACTGAGGACATTATGTCTGTCTTCGGTTAGCACCATAAATCTAGATGTGTATCTCTCTGCAGGGCTAACTCAGGCTAATGCTAATGATCATAATTTATGGGTTAGTATCCCTTATTTGGGAGATGCTCTATGAACCAGGCTAATGCTAATGCTACATGATTTATGTGTTAGCATTCCTTATTTGTAGATGCTATAAGATTGATGAGTTAGCATGCTAATATTTACGACCATGCTAACCCCTTATTTGGAAGGGACCTTATAAAAAGGGAGGGTTTTCAATGTTCGTGGCTTTTATCCGTGGCTTACCTGGACTTGCTAGATGGAAACAAGAGATCAGTAGTTATGTGAGAGAGACACTATCATTATTAGTAAACTGTTGTAAATATTAATTCACCATTATAGTTGGTAGCATGTAGAAATAAAGTTATAGAATATAGAATTGGACTATATATTTCTTTCTACCTTTGAAGTGAAGAAATTGTAAAAGTTCATTATACGCATATTCGTCATACTAACTTAACTTAGGGATTAACTTACGATTATCATATCAGGTTACCATGTTTTATCGCTGTTATCACTTAAATTCAAAGCAGCAAGCTTGTTTACATTTACAAATGAATCTTTCCGGTAACCATATTGCATCCGGAATTACGTTGCATGATGGGATTGACTCTACCATAGCAACTATTTGTGCGGCGAATTCAAATCTGTGAATTCGATCTTTTGACTCACGAAACTTTCTTATTCCAAGGAGAATATTTGTTTTAAATGTAAGAGTCAGGTTATTTAATCATTATTCTATGTGTATGAAACTTTACTTACGCTACTTTAATTCATAAAAGCGTTTTAATTCATGTTTGAATTAGGCGAGTATCAAACCGCACTTATTTGTATGCGCGTTTAGCGCACAGGAAAAGCGCACTTTTGACGTTGCGCGTTTTAGCGTTGTTAGTGCACAGTGCACATTTGCGCACGTGTGCACCGCACAGTTTTGTTCGTGCAGTATAAATAGCTAGATCGCCTGCAGATCTAGGACTCCGAATTTTCTTTTTAAGGTAACACATTGTGTGTTATGTTGAACAGACTTTATTTTTGCATTTAAAATTCGATTATAGTAACTTTAATAAATACATTCAATAGCAAATTTAGAATTTAAAACAATTTACTTTTAGAAGGTTTTGAATTGATATAAATATTTAATATAGAGATTATAATATTTATCAGCATATTGCTAGGGATTAATTCCTTAGAGCATTTCTAGTCAAAGAGAGTATTATTATTTATTAAGGAAAGTTGTTATTTGTTATATATTACTGATAGTTGTACGTTATATGTTTTTCTACTAAGATATAAATAAAGACAGGGAAACTTACTTCTGATTTTATACTTTGTTGTTTACCCCTTAGTTTTCAAGAGTTAGATAATCAATAGGATGTCCAAAAAGGTTAATTTTCCTCGGAGTCCATTTTATTTAAACGTTCAACGCTACCAGCGCATGTAACAATATCGCCACTGCCGTCAATGTTATTGCAATATTTCACTACCGCTCATGAACAGACTCAAACAAACTGAGACTGCAATATTTCGTATGTGTCATGCTCGGCCGTTTCCAAAGGTCCATTATCATACTCTTTTTTATAGCACAGTGGCGTTGCTTTTGCAGTGTGGGGGCAGTAAAACGTCTCCCCGCGCTTGTAATCAGTACTGTTATGCATTCGGAGATCGCTGAGCCCGATACTTATAGTTAGTGATCGGTGGTACATTTTCAATTTCTTTGGTTTTCTTACTTAATTTTCGATTCGTTGGTTCCACTACTCCGGCCGATAAATGTTTAACCACTCTTAGGATATGTTGTCTGCTTTTTAATTAAGGTTTTGGCTGTTACTTGTGATACTCAGGCTTCATAACCGCTGCTCCCAACTAAATTCCTTTTTGTTTATTTCGCTCTTCGGGGCATACAATTTTATTAGATCCTGGGACCATACACCGCTGGATATAGGGGATGAAATAAAGATACAAATATTGCTATATCCACTGCCATATGCTTGCCATCTTCGGGATGGTTAAAATTCTGTACTGTTGACTTTTATGCATATTGAGTTCTGCTCAACCCGGGGCTAGAGGGCGTGAGCGGTAGCTAGCATATTTCACTACCGCTCATGAACAGTCTCAAACCATTTCGTATGTGTCGTGCTCGGCCGTTTCCAAAGGTCCATTATCATTATCATACTCTTTTTTATAGCACAGTGGCGTTGCTTGTGCAGTGTGGCGGCAGTAAAACGTCTCCCCGTGCTTGCAATCAGTACTGTTATTCATTCGATCTTTGGAGATCGCTGAGCCCGATACTTATATTTAGTGGTCGGTGGTACATTTTCAATTTCTTTTGTTTTCTTACTTAATTTTCGATTCGTTGGTTCCACTACTCCGGCCGATAAAAGGCGTTGGGTATTGTTTAACCACTCATATGATATGTTGTCTGCTTTTTAATTTAGTCCTTTGGCTGTTACTTGTGATACGTAGGCTTCATAACTGCTGCTCCCAACTAAATTCCTTTTTGTTTATTCCGCTCTCCGGGGCATACAATTTTATTAGATCCTGGGACCATACGCTGCTGGATATAGGGGATGAAATAAAGATACAAATATATTTGCAGTTTTTTTTGCTTATCGTTTACACCAGCCTTGAAAGTACCGAGTGATATGGGCGGAAACAACATCATCCTCAGTAGATACGAATTAGTGCTGCCGAGTTCCAGAGATAAAACACGTAACGTAGGCGTCAAACAATAATTACATTATTAGCTGCTTTAACTGCAGGAACAAAAACAAATTTATTATGAAATTCCAGAATTCCCGATTTTAAATTACGAAAGGAAAACCTAGGCCCTACCCTACCAGTGACCTTGCCCTTGATATTAAAGACATCAGGACATGAGGCAATCTTACATTTTTGGTTAATTGCATGTAATGGTATATACCTCAACTACTGTCAGAGGTTATGCCATGAAACTTGACTAAGTACATTGACTGTGGGTAAGACATAGTCCTCTTATTAAACCCCACACCACCACTGACACTGACACAAAACCTCTTACCATATGTAATTTACCTTGTGAATGAAATGCCGAAGGTATTACTTTGACATTTAATGTAAACATTCTCTTGGATTACCTTCATACACCATATCTGACCTTGACCTTGACTTCCAACTTTCAAAAAGACGTACGCATAATTGTTTTATTGTTTTTAAATGAATACTCTCTGGTGGTATTCAGGTATTCGTGTTCTCTATAACGTACACACTACACCGCTGCCCCTACCCACGACAACCCTCCTTGAGAATGAACAAGAAACCGGTAGACAAAATCGTCCGTGGCGGTGGCCTGTTTGCTTGAGGACAATATTTATCCCAGCAGGCATCCTCTTATGACCCCTTATTCCAGACAACAAATAAATGCGTGAGTACAGACAGGAAAGAAAGTGTAGGAAGTTAAACCGCATGATTCCATGTTATAGAGTTTGTGTCAAACATGCTATAGCGGAGATTAAATAATATACATTATTAGTTCTATTTAGCGCCATTCATGGCATTTATTACCAAATGTTATTAACATTTCTGTTTATTCGGTGAAAAGAAGAAAACAATCAAAATTAAAATAATAATAACTGCACGAACCCTTGTGGTTAGTATCGTATTCATAATTTTGAAAAACATCTTTGAGAAAGTCCCTCCGAGTTCATTGAATTACGGATTACGTTTATGTTTAAGTTTACGTTTCAGTTTAAGTTAGAAGGGTCTAAGCAATAGATAGAGTATGGTTTCATTGAGTTGGTTCATTTAAACATCGAGATGGGCGTAGCCCATCGAGGTGTTTAAATTAACCAACGAGATGAAACCATACTCTATTTGTTTTGTAGCATGTCCATTTCAGCTCTATTTCAGTTGTTCTAACTGTTATTCTCACTGTTACTCTCACAGTTATTCTGACAGTTCTTATTTTCAATTAGTGTATGCCCTACATTTTCCTCCAATCAGACGGTGAGGAATTTTAAAAAAATTGCGAACTTATTCATGTAAATTTCTAACGATCACCAGTTTTAACCATTTAATCATTAAGTAATCGCTTACTAAATGACACGCGCTTGTTTGGACACAAGGAGGCGGATTTAGTAGAAGCGCGCGTGGTTTCGTAGAAGCGCGGGGAAAAAGTAGGTCAAACACTAAGCTGCGCTCCTTCCCTGAGGGTTTCTTAATTGTTGAAATTTCACTTCATAGCCTCTAACTAATACTTAAAAACGTTACAAATACTTCGGCAAATGCCAAACAAGGTCAATTGTGTTTCACTGTATTCCATCATCCACTAATCTCTACCCAGAGTACACCGTTCCTCGTGTGAGTGCAAGGAACGATAACTCTGCATGGAGATTGATCATCAGTAAGGTCAGGGAGTTATCAAAGTCCCACTTTAGTGCAAGCGTTTGTTTACATCATCGTTTTATGCGCTGTTTAGCATGTCCCAAACACGAGGTGATCGAAGTTATAAATAAATCCCAGATGTATACCTGTAAAATATAATGTCGAAGGTTAATAGAAGTAATTAAATGTATCAAGTATTAGTGTTTGCCCTACTTTTTCCTCCAATCAGACGGTGAGGAATTTTGAAAAAATGCCGAACTTACTCATGTATATTTCTAACGATCACCAATTTTAACCATTTAATCATTAAGTAATCGCTTATTGTTTGGACACAATAGGCGGATTTAGTAGAAGCGCGAACGTGTTAAGAGGCATGGTTTCGTAGAAGTGCGGGGGAAAAGTAGGGCAAACACTAAGTCAGTTAGAGGCTAAGAAGTGAACTTTTAACAATTAAGAAACCCCGGTCAGTCGCTGCGCTCCTTCCCTTAGGGTTCCTTAATTGTTAAAATTTCACTTCATAGCCTCTAACTAATACTTAAACGATTTACACCTGTGTCTGAACAAAGAGAATTGTCTGTGACCATGCTACAATATACGCCTAACAGAGACTCATACTGACGATCATGATGTTATTGATATGATATGATATATTCGTAAATCCGGTGGAATAGGGGTATTTGTAAAAAATGATATTTTGCGATATGTTGATATTTTGCCATATGTTGAAATTGTTAGCTCTGATAGTGAATATGTATTATGGCTAAAACTGTTAAAATCATTTACTAACAAAGACGAGGACCTTATGTTAGATGTATTATATGTGCCCCCTGATTAATCCAAGTTTCTGAACGACTTTATATCTCTAGAACATGAAATAGAAAATGTGTGCAATAATTTTAATAGAAACTGCTTACAGGCGATATAAATGCCAGGACTTCTAAATTATCCTGACACCATTTTAGCCGAATTGTATGATTTTGGTGATGAAACTTTATCCTTTTTTAACAAATACTCTATTCTTGATCGACTTAATATACCCCTATCTAGATCATCACAAGACACTAAAACCAATACAAATGGATTCGCTCTGATAGATATTTGCCGAATTAATAACTTGTTTATATTGAATGGTCGATTAGGAAAGGACATGAATGCTGATCAATTTACATTCAGAAATAGCGATTCTTAGTATCGATACTTTATATCATGCTCTTGTATGTTTGTAATCATGCATGTATGTAACCTGAGATGTAAATAAAGAATCTGTTCTCTGTTTTGTATATAACCATTTCAAAACAATTAACCAAAATACCACTAATTATCCAGGTGAGAATGATTTTATTTCTGGCATAATAGACAATAATTTGAACTATGATCTTAATGAATTGAATCTAGGCTGATAATTAAACATATAATAGATAGACAGATAGATAGATAACTTTATTACCAAATTCCAATAGGCTTAAAAGCCCGTGAGGATACAATATACAGTTACATAAAACATGGCAACAGTGTAGGATTTTACAAACAAGAAACTTTTGTTAATCTGAGACAGTCACAGCAAAATGCACGTATACTGGCAAGCACGCATGCACTCACTCAATCAGTTACGCACTCACGCGCACAACAATTTCTATCATTTGTTAAGTGGACTTAAGCATTGAGAAGGCGAATTACTACATAATATAAATAAATACTGAACCATACATTTCATAACACATTCGGTAAAATAAATTACCTATATTTACTAATTTCCATATAATGTTTCGTTTCGTAATTTAAATGCTTTTAAAACAAAGGTACAAAGCTTGTGAATATATACTTTATTTTGTGAATTTAGTAACTCCAAAAATTTCATCATGTTTGGCCTCTTTTAAAAATATTGTGGAATGTATAAATGAGTATAACAACAGTATCTGTGATAAATTAGATTCTGAGATTTACTATGTATTAGTCAATATTCTATGACTGTTTATTATATCTCATATATTGAACTTAGAAAGTTCTGTGATATTTAAAACATGAGATCATGATATAGAAACATGTCTAGGATATTTAAACTTACTATAAACCTCCCATTGATGAACGTATATGTATAAAACTCACATTGATGAACGTATATGTATATGTATTGTATTATATGGGAAATGTATGCGACATGATGTGCTGAATAAATCTATCTATCTATACCCACTGTGTCTATCTATACCCACTGTGTCTATCATCTATACCCACTGTGTCTATCTGTACCCACTGTGTATATCATCTATACCCACTGTGTCTATCTATACCCACTGTGTCTATCATATATACCCACTGTGTCTATCTATACCCACTGTGTCTATCTATACCCACTGTGTCTATCATCTATACCCACTGTGTCTATCTATACCCACTGTGTCTATCTATACCCACTGTGTCTATATATACCCATTGTGTCTATCTATCTATACCCACTGTGTCTATCTATACCCACTGTGTCTATCATCTATACCCACTGTGTCTATCTATACCCACTGTGTCTATATATATCCACTGTGTCTATCTACACCCATTGTTTCTATCTATACCCACTGTGACTACCATCTATACCCACTGTGTATATCCATACCCACTGTGTCTATCTATACTCACTGTGTCTATCTATACCCACTGTGTCTATCTATACCCACTGTGTCTATATATATCCACTGTGTCTATCTACACCCATTGTGTCTATCTATACCCACTGTGACTACCATCTATACCCACTGTGTCTATCTATACCCACTGTGTCTATATATATCCACTGTGTCTATCTACACCCATTGTGTCTATCTATACCCACTGTGACTACCATCTATACCCACTGTGTATATCTATACCCACTGTGTCTATCTATACTCACTGTGTCTATCTATACCCACTGTGTCTATCATCTATACCCACTGTGTCTATCTATACCCAATGTGTCTATCATCCCATTTTGACCATTATTTCACCCGCCCCCAAGTGTTTTCAGAGGTCTCAATAATAAAGGTTGTTCGGCTATATGCATACATTCCTTGTAACATGCATTCCTCATCAACCCGACATTTGAAGACAATCTAAAGTAGTCTCAGCGCTAGTATTTCTGGGAATATGTGACTAAAATAATGTCTAATAGTCCTAGAAACTGAGCTTACCGTCAATCATAATAAATCCATAACGTAGGTCCTGGTCAGTGATGGTGATCTACTTTTGGTATGGATGTCTTGTACTCAAAGAGTTTCTATTATAAAGTTTGAAGGCGGAAGTGCTGTTTAAGTTCCATTGCTTTGTATAATACTAACATACAGGAAGAAGCTACGCTAACCGCATCAAATAATAGACTAGCTTAACACCCAGGCACATTTGTCAGTGTTTCAGATATATGTTCATAGTGGTATGCCCGTGTACCGTTCAGGATTCTTGATTTATTGTTTGTTTGTTTATATGGTGTTTTTGTCAACACTTGTACGGTCATATATGACGGTCGAATTTTTGTGGTGGAGGCAGACCACCCACTATCAGTACTATACACCTCCCGACACTTCTTTACTTACAGGAGCAACGTCGGCCACGGAGACGCCGATTCAAGTTTAAAATGAGTACAGAATGAATTATAGACACAAATGTTCGGCTCGACAGTATTGACAATAGCACACTATAATAACTACAGTGTTTACATCACTAGGTGTTTTTACTGATATTTTTTGATTTTTTTTTAAATAAACACTTAAATTAAATATTATCAGGAACTGTAAAACAGATGTATTTACAGTTCCTGACATTATCCTAACCTTCAACATGCGATTCATGTTTTATGACGAATTGCATTATTTATTAAAATGTCTCCATTTTGATCAAATGTCCCATGTTACTTCCATCAGCACACGCTTGCAGGGAGCGTAAACTGTGTGTCTTTGTCAGAATTGTTTTACAAAATGTCATAACGTTACACGAAAGACGCCTTCTATTTGTCGATAATAGTGTATATGGCACATTTTCTAATTTTGCATCAGACCAAGCAGTAATCTCGTCAAAAGTAGATTATCCCATGATTGATTGATTGAATTGGATTTTATAGTAGCCTTTCCAGCTTCCATTGGTGGAGGAAGACTCCAGGTGCCCCTCCAGGCAATTTTCGTGCACGGGCGGGCACCTGGGTAGAACCACCGACGTTCAGATTATCCCATGACAAAAGATTTCCATCGTTGTTTATGTAATAGATGCTTAATTTTCAAAAGTAAATCCGACCTCCAACTTGAAGGAGACTCCTGATATTCAGGAGGTAAGTCAGGTCTCAGATGGCGATAATCGCTATTTAACGCTAATAAAAAAGTCACATAAAAATATTATAATAAAGTATGCATGTTACGATCATTTTCACTGATCTTTTAGAAGAAACATGTTACTGTCATGTAGATGTGTTACTGTCATGTAGATGTGTTACTGTCATGTTGATGTGTTACTGTCAAGTAAATGTGTTACTGTCATGTAGATGTGTAACTGTCAAGTAGATGTGTTACTGTCATGTAGATGTGTAACTGTCAAGTAGATGTGTTACTGTCAAGTAGATGTGTAACTGTCAAGTAGATGTGTTACTGTCATGTAGATGTGTTACTGTCATGTAGATGTGTTACTGTCAAGTAGATGTTTTACTGTCATGTAGATGTGTAACTGTCAAGTAGATGTGTTACTGTCAAGTAGATGTGTTACTGTCATGTAGATGTGTTACTGTCAAGTAGATGTGTTACTGTCATGTAGATGTGTAACTGTCATGTAGATGTGTTACTGTCATGTAGATGTGTAACTGTCAAGTAGATGTGTTACTGTCATGTAGATGTGTTACTGTCATGTAGATGTGTAACTGTCAAGTAGATGTGTTACTGCCATGTAGATGTGTTACTGTCATGTAGATGTGTCAAGTAGATGTGTTACTGTCATGTAGATGTGTTACTGTCATGTAGATGTGTTACTGTCATGTTGATGAGTTACTGTCATGTAGATGTGTTACTGTCAAGTAGATGTGTTACTGTCATGTAGATGTGTTACTGTCAAGTAGATGTGTTACTGTCATGTAGATGTGTCAAGTAGATGTGTTACTGTCATGTAGATGTGTCAAGTAGATGTGTTACTGTCAAGTAGATGTGTTACTGTCATGTAGATGTGTCAAGTAGATGTGTTACTGTCATGTAGATGTGTTACTGTCATGTTGATGTGTTACTGTCATGTAGATGTGTTACTGTCATGTAGATGTGTTACTGTCATGTAGATGTAGTAGATGTGTTACTGTCATGTAGATGTGTTACTGTCATGTAGATGTGTTACTGTCATGTTGATGTGTTACTGTCATGTAGATGTGTTACTGTCATGTAGATGTAGTAGATGTGTTACTGTCATGTAGATGTGTTACTGTCATGTAGATGTGTCAAGTAGATGTGTTACTGTCAAGTAGATGTGTTACTGTCATGTAGATGTGTTACTGTCATGTAGATGTGTTACTGTCAAGTAGATGTGTTACTGTCATGTAGATGTGTCAAGTAGATGTGTTACTGTCAAGTAGATGTGTTACTGTCATGTAGATGTGTTACTGTCAAGTAGATGTGTTACTGTCATGTAGATGTGTTACTGTCATGTAGATGTGTTACTGTCATGTAGATGTAGTAGATGTGTTACTGTCATGTAGATGTGTTACTGTCATGTAGATGTGTTACTGTCATGTAGATGTGTTACTGTCAAGTAGATGTGTTACTGTCATGTAGATGTGTCAAGTAGATGTGTTACTGTCATGTAGATGTGTCAAGTAGATGTGTTACTGTCAAGTAGATGTGTTACTGTCATGTAGATGTGTCAAGTAGATGTGTTACTGTCATGTAGATGTGTTACTGTCATGTTGATGTGTTACTGTCATGTAGATGTGTTACTGTCATGTAGATGTGTTACTGTCAAGTAGATGTGTTACTGTCATGTAGATGTGTTACTGTCATGTAGATGTGTTACTGTCAAGTAGATGTGTTACTGTTAAGTAGATGTGTTACTGTCAAGTAGATGTGTTACTGTCATGTAGATGTGTTACTGTCAAGTAGATGTGTTACTGTCATGTAGATTTGTTACTGTCATGTAGATGTGTTACTGTCATGTAGATGTGTTACTGTCACGTAGATGTGTTACTGTCATGTAGATGTGTTACTGTCAAGTAGATGTGTGTGAAGTTTGAAAGCTGTAAGGCTGTTATTGTGTCAGAAATCAACTAAGTATGAGTATGTCACGTAGGTCAAGGTCATACTTATGGATCACTTTGTAGGAACATACTGCTGGCATGTAGATGCAAGTGAAATGAAGTTAAACAACTGTATGGCTTTTGGAATCTTAGACATGACCTTAATTTTAAAAAAACACAGAATGAATAACTTGAATGTAAACAAAGTGCAAAATATAGGACAACGTGATTCATATTGACCTACTTTTGGTAGGAATATACTGATGTCATATATATGTTGTGTGCGTATGAAGTTTGAAAGCTGTATGACTTCTGGTATCGGAGCAATGGGTATCCTAAAAGTAAATTAACGAAGCATATGTTTGTTTGTATGGTGTTTTACGTTATTTTCAACACGTGTAAGGTTAGGTGGTGGAGACATACCATCACTTTTCCTGGGTAGAACCAGTATTGTACTCCTCCCGACATCCGTAAGAATCAACACTTCCTCACTTACAAGTCGACCTCCCAGTGGTATTCGAACCCGAAGCGGTGATAGGCGAAGGTTTTTACAAAAAGTAGGTCCAGGTAATTCATATTGACCTACTTTTTATTTGAAAATACCACTAACATGTAGTTGTAAACAGGTGTAAAATGTGAATACTCTCGGCTTCTAGTGTCTCAGAAATGGAATTACCTAACAACTCTAATGTACTACTTGAAAGTTAAATCTAACATGGTTTATTAAAATACTCAATGCTGATTGGTTATTGAGGAGATTTTTAAAAATGCTATGAAGACCTCTGACGTCACGTTCTTCAACCGTTAGAAAGTCATTTTAAACGATTGTCAACGTCGGAAAACATCCATAACAACGATTACGTTAGTTTAAAGCAACGTTACATTCAAACAACAAAAGTAGATATAAAAATCGAACAGGAAAGGTAGCATTCAAGGACGACAGTCAACCACGATAAAGATGAATAAAAGGCAAGATATTACACCACAAACATAAAAGGGTTGACAATAGGGCTACCACCTTGGAACGGTCAGTGGCAAAACAGGCAGCTGGGGGTTTAAACCCGGTTCTAGGGTGCACCAAAACCTCACTCTTACCCTATTGTCAACCCAATAAACGGGAGTGCGAATAAAGACATCCCCGCCAGGTTTTAATCTCTAACAAACAAGGCAGTATTAATAGGTAATATAAGTAAAACACATACAAGATCATGTATATAACATGATCATGTATATATAATATAAAAGGCAAACGCATAGAAAGTCACAAAGTAAGTACTCAGTAACTTGGCAGAATCCAGAGCAACAACAGACAAACCGTTAATGGTACAGATTAAAGACAAATATCAAACCCTAAGTCTTAGCTTTAGGTAGACGTCATCATAGGGTCCACAATATGTCCGGTCATAGCACAATCAAAGAGGAAAGCATAGTGGCGAACTGTAAATGGGTCAACCACTAAACATGCAGTGCATTGCAAAATGATAGGGTCATAACCTCTTTTGATACACTTTTTAAAAGGTTTAATAAAGATTGTATGAAAGTGATTATGACCAATGATCTTACGAAGTTTGTAAATCACATCACTTCAGTCAGGTTGTGATATTCCTTGTCGCAGATGAGTTCTTAAATTACTTTTACATTTTAAAAGTAGATCAGTGTTACGATAATAAAATGTTGCAAAGGTATTTCGAAGTTTATGGTAAGGAAGCCCTGCTGGAGTAGCGTTTTAGTTATACACATATTACGAATATTAAGTCATCAACATGACTACAAGCTCTAGAAAAAAGAATAAGTTGAGAAACATGGACGGGTGAAAACAGCTGATTGGTGGCGGACGTGATTTTGGAGAGGGAAAATTGTTATGGTTTTAACTAACTTTTATCTGGTTTTAGTGGTTTTTAATTTGACTTTTAAGTTTTAAGCAGCCTTATTGTGTTTATGTAATGGTGTGGAGAATGCTTTTATCGATAAATATTGACTGAAGTGTGAATTTCCTTGAGTGAACTCGCGCGGCCGAATGGCCAGACGGCCGCCATATTGAATTTTATTTACAAACTGAAAAACTTTTTAAAACTTGTACGTGTTAAAGCCTATAGCGGAAGGGTTTGTCAGCCAAGAAGGTTTTATTATGTATTAGCCGTGTGCGGTGTGGTGTTTATATGATTTTTACCAGTTTTAAATATGAAATAATCTTATGTACTTTGCCAGAAGGTTTTCAACCGAGTGTCTCGGTATCGGAAGGGTTTGTCAGCCAAGAAGGTTTTATTATGTTTTAGCCGAGTGTGGTATGATTGTTATATGACTTTTACCAGTTCTAAATATGAAATAATCTTATGTACTCTTGTCAGAAGTTTTTCAACGGAGTGTGGTGGGATGGTTATATGATTTTACTCGAGTTTGAAAGACTCTTTTACTCATCAACAAATTGCTCATCATTAGCTCATCTGGTATTGCCGCAGGTTGTTATATGCAGCAGGATCTCCATGGTGGTATAAAGAGGCTGTACAACATGGCGGAGATGGTAAAGGCCACGGACCCGAGCATGAGGCTATCAGCACGCAGCACCAGACAAACGGAAGTGGGGGTACTGGTAACACATTGGCGACCAGGAAGGTAACATTGTATGAATTAAATATAGAGAAAGCCCTCGCTAGAAAGCTTCAGGCAGCAAAACGTGTTCAAAATGTAGAATGTGAGATGAAGGGAGGTGGAATAGTCATAACGGCAGATGCTTGTACCTTTGAGTTGCTGAAGGAAGCCCGCTTGAGGTTGTACAACGATTTTCCAGCTGAAAGGGGGGTGGTCAATATTTGCAAAACAACAGCTAGATAAACACGGTGAAAGTGTGGTGTCTTTTACAGTCAGAGTTAACTCTGAATACACAATTAACAAATATACAACCAGCTGTCGGTTCCTCATTAATGGCAAAAACATCAATCCTTTTCTAGATATAGATCTTGACATTATTGCCAACATTGTAGCAAGTGCGACCTATAACGGACAGCCAGTAAACACAGAGGTGATCAACCGCATGCTGATGGACTCCCTGGAGAGGGCTTTACAATCAGGACTGAGTGCGAGTGAAGGTGCTGACAAGCCTCCTGGTAGCACCCCCTAGTGAGAAGGTCAATTCTAGTGATATAGTAGCAACTCTGAGCCTGACATTGCCTGCATTAAGTGTAGGAAGAACTGTAGATCGAAAAGTGCGTATTGCACACACAGCTGTCACTGGGTACACTATAAGTGTCAAAAAAGTACACAGGATGAAATTTGTGAACTTGAAAAAAGTAGTGGTAATGAATATATATGTAAATTGTGCACCCAAATAACAAAATTGAACATTCCAGCATTACCTGCTCCGAGAACTTTTACATTTGCGCAAGACATTCTTGCAGAAGAGGCGGGTGATGGTTGTGCAGCCTGTGGGAAGGAAGTGTCTGTGCAAGCAGAGACCTGGACTTGTGCAACCTGTTGTTTCACTTAAAATGTGTTTCCCATGTGAATGGTTCTGTAATCTGTGATAACTGTTTGGCAAACCAGCAACAAATTGATCTTACTCTTGAAGACGTATGTGACAAAAGCAGCAAATCGTCAAATGAATATACAATACTTAAACCGTCTGATCTACCTTTGGAAGCTGTGTGTGTGAATTCTGCTTCAAACCCTACAAGTGATACCGGAGCAACACCAGTATGTGACAAAAGCAACAAGTCTTCAAATGAATATGTAATACTTAAACCGTCCGGCTTAACTGGGAGAGCTGTGTGTGTGAATTCCACTTTGAATCCTACAAGTGATACCGGAGCAAACTCCAGTGCTTGTCAGAACTGTCTTAAATCATCTGAAATCAGAAATAAAGAATCGAAACTCTCTAAATGGGAAGATGAATTGAAAATTAAGCAGAAGAAAGTAGAAAACATTGTTAGAGACAAAACTAAATTGGAATCTTATGAAAATCGTAATAATGAACTAGATTTAACTATAAAGACACTTACGACTCGTATTTCAATCCTGGACGTCTCTTAAAGACAATCCTGGATCTTTCAACCATTGTGAGAATTCGCGCTCAGAGTTTACCGGCTCAACCAGGCAGGAGGGGGTTGCATCTCTTTAAGATAAACCTTGTTCTCCTATTCGTCACAACTCTGAAGAAAAAATTCTCACAAACTGTAAAAAGCTACAAGACAGGATCTCAGATATGGTTTATCAACAAATGCAGAGGAAGTTGGACGTGATTGAGCGTGAGCTGCTGGGAGGTGATGGAGGGTTAAACCAGACCGCACTTGCAGAAAAAAACAACTGTGTTACCATTGGGCAGGAATCTAGTGCATCTAACCCAACTACCAACATTCCAAGAGGCTCTGACTCTGAAGAGCATGGACTAGTGGATGACCCATTAATTTTCGCAGTACCCCCAGTGCCTACTCATAGACCCCAAACGCTAATGCCACCATATAGGCCGCCACCACCACAAACACAATGGCCGCGCACTTCAATGGGCAGAGTATCTGCGCAGGCACCACACCAGCCTGCAGCTTGGCCTACACCAAATATGAGGTACCAGACCCCGTCATAAGGAGGGGGGCCTCCAATATCAGCTGGCGCAAGCAGCCACCCGCACCTACAGGTCCTCCCCAGAGAGCAGGGGGACCAGTGCCAGCACGTCATATGACACCAACACAAACTAGGCAAGGGACTGTACCCCATGTGTCCAGTGCACCTACCACTGTACCACAGCCTTCGAACCGGGGTGGCCAGTCCACTAACGCACTACAACACCCCCAGCAGCTCCCATCAATGCAGTCTACAACTACTGACCCTTTTCGTCAGGCCAGCCTAACACCTCTCAACTGATAGTGAAAGATCACATGTTACTAAGGATGGCATCCTACAACTGCAAGAATATTAAAACGTCGACTCATGCAATTTTAGAACTTTTAAATAGTTGTCATTTTATTCTGATACAGGAACACTGGCTCTTTCAAGTGCAAATACCACTATTGAATGAAATAAGTGAAGACATAGACTTCGCCGGTAAAGGTGTCGACTTTAAGAAACCATTATTACCCATACAGATGCCGAGGGGCTATGGAGGGGTAGCAATTTTGTTGAGGTAATCTCTTACTACATACGTTACGCCTTTGTGGGACGGATTAGAGATGCAGTGTATAGAATTTGGGATAAAGAACTCTAATGTTAAAAAGATCTTAATTATTTCTGCATATATGCCATGCAGAGGTTACACATCTAGTGCAGATGACTTCTGTGAGGTTATTGATGAACTTTTTGAAATAACAACCAAATACTGTAATACCCACAATATCATCATAGGGGCTGATATGAATGAAGACCTCATGAAGGATTTAGGTGATAAACGATATAAAACATTAACATTCATTAATGACTGTAAACTACAATTCTCTACTGTTGGACGCACTTTTATCCATCCAAATGGTGTGAATAAGTCTGAGATCGACTATTTTCTTACCGAGAAAGACAATGGCTACATCACGTCTGATAAAGAAGTTCTTGACATTGCTGCGAATGTGTTGGACCATTTACCTATTGCGGTCACGTTTCAAACCATGAACATTAAAACTGACAAGAATAAGAGACAAGTTAATCTTAAAACAAGAGGTCAATGACCTTGAAGCTCTACTGATTGATTTTGATTTCAGGAAGTAGTCGCTACAGACTTGTTTTTTGAAAATCTATTTTTAACCGTGGCGGCCATCTTAAATTTCCGGCCGACCTGAAATTTTGCTAGGATCAATTAGACATTGAGAGCAACATTCCTGTGAAGTTTCATGAAAATCCGTTTAGTAGTTTCAGAGGAGTAGTCGCTACAAGTTTTCATTATTTAATTCTCTATGTAAACAAAGATGGCCGCTGGCAGCCATGTTTAACGTCAAATCAAAATGATTTTCGACAAGGACCAACATCATGTCATACTGATCATTTTAGAAAAAGTCCCATATCAATATCTCTTATTGTTTTGAAGAAGTAGTCGCTACAAACTTATTTATTTTAAATCTATTTTTAGCTGTGGCGGCCATCTTGAATTTCCGGCCGACCTCAAATTTTTCTAGGATCAACTAGACTCCAAGAGCAACATTCCGGTGAAGTTTCATGAACATCTGTCAAGTAGTTTCAGAGAAGTAGTCGCTACAAGTTTTTACTATATAACTCTATGTAAACAAAGATGGCCACTGGCAGCCATGTTTAACGTCGAATCAAAATAATTTTTGACAAGGATCAACATCATGTCATGCTGATCATTTTAGAAAAAGTCCCATATCAATATCACTTATAGTTTTCAAGAAGTAGTCGCTACAAACTTATTTTTTAAAAATCTATTTTTAGCCATGACGGCCATCTTGAATTTCTGGCAGATCTGAAATTTTGCTAGGATCAATTAGACATCAAGAGCAACATTCCTGTAAAGTTTCATGACAATCCGCCAAGTAGTTTCAGAGGAGTAGTCGCTACAAGTTTTTACTATATAACTCTATGTAAACAAAGATGGCCGCTGGCAGCCATGTTTAACGTTGAATCAAAATGATTTTTGACAAGGATCAACATCATGTCATGCTGATCTTTTAAGAAAAAGTTCCATATCAATATCACTTATAGTTTTCAAGAAGTAGTCGCTACAAACTTGTATTTTAAAACTCTATTTTAAGCTTTGGCGGCCATTTTGGATTTCACATCAACATGAATTTTTGCTAGGATCAACTAGACTTTATGGGCAACATTTCTGTAAAGTTTCATGAATATCCATCCAGTAGTTTCAGAGGAGTTGTCGCTACAAATAAAAGTTTACGGACAGACGGACAGACGGACGGACGACGGACGCCGCACCACGGCATAAGCTCTGCTGATCTCTGATCAGTCGAGCTAAAAACTACTGGGAAATTGAACTGAGATAAAGTAGATAAAGAGGTGTACTCTAATCTGGTCAATTCCAAGTTGAATTCAACGACTTTGCAATCTGAACCTAATATTGGAGTGACTTTGAAAATGCTGTGTGAGGTAATGAGTAAAGCTGGTCAGGACGCGTCGGGCCGAAAGAAACAAGGAGCATGGAAGTCAAAACCGAAACTGGCAGTATGGAATTCTGAAATCTCAGACTCCCTAAAAAAACTACGTGTAGCAAATACGCAGTGGAGGCAATATGGAAAGCCTAGTGACATTTCTGATCAACACTTCATTGAACGGAGAGAATGTAAGAAAGAATTTAGGCGCTTGTGCAGGGTCAGTGTTGCTAGAAAATTAACGGATGAAAAACAGGACATAATGGAAGCAAGAACTAGGAATAACAAACTCTTTTATAAGTTAATAAATAAGCAAAGGGGCAAACTTAGTACTGTGATTGACGATCTGTATGTGAATAACACATGTTACTCCGGCGCAAACGTGTTCAAACGTCATTTTGAAAATTTAGAAATAAAATCTGAAAATCCGCAATTTGATGAGTGCTATCATAACCAATACTGATAAAGGTGATCCTTTGAGAGCAACAAACACAATTAAGAGAATAAAGCAGCAGACTCGGTTTTATTGAGTCTGTTCATGAGAAGTAATGAAAGAAGCAACATTTCTCACACACCCTAGCACCGACTTAAGCGGTATTCTACTTCAAAGCGACATATATTGGGCTCGTTGGTCCCAAAGGACCAGTAAAAAATAACACTACTGATTCGTAGCACGGGGAGACTTTTTACAGCCGCCACTCTGCACACTGCACTAAACGAAATAAGTTGAGTTAGAAACTGAAGCAACAGCACAGATTGTAAATGTGAAGACGGTTAATAAGGTCACTTTTGATGAGTTCATGACCTCCTTAAAAAACATTCATAAAGGGAAAGCAGCTGATGTCTACGGCATAAATACAGAGCATGCCCTATATGGTCCAGAGTTGCTACAAATAGAAATTCTGAAAGCAGTTAATTGGAGTTTTGAAAACCTAACTATTCCAGACTGCCTAAAGTATGGAATACTGTCATCAGTCTTCAAAAATAAAGGACACCCCACAGATGTTGGTAACTATCGGGGGATTACTGTACTTCCTACAGTCTGCAAGATAATAGAGACAATTATACGGAATAGATCCCAAGGTCATATATTGAAAGTACAAAATCCTATGCAAAGGGGGTTCACTGCAGGCTCTTCACCTTTAAACGCTGCATAAATACTAGAGGAGTTTTATCGTGAATGTCTTGACATGAAGGTTGAGGCACACGTAATACTGTTGGATGCTAAATCGGCGTTTGATGTTGTTACCCATTCACATCTATTCAGAAGAGTATATCATGCTGGCATTAATGATGGACATTGGACCTTGATCAAATCTCTGCATGAACATTCCAAAAGTGTGGTCAAATTCTGCAATTAAACCAGCGAACCTTTTAATATTTCATAATTAAGGAGTTAGGCAAGGCGGTATTTTATCTACAGATTTGTATAAACTTTATGTTAATCCTCTTCTCAACCAATTAACATCCTCAGGACTGGGTGGCAAGATAGGAACGACTGTAGTCAATAGTAGTGCTTGTGCCGATGATGTTTGCATAATGAGTAGGTCTAAAGAAGACGCCCAAATTCTTATCAACATGGCTGACAACTTCGTTAATGAAGAGCGATATCTTTTACAACCATCAAAAACAGTTGCACTGAATATTAAACCTACTAAAGAGAACATTCCGGGACTCGTGACTCGACTTTTGAGATGGGGAGTACGCAACTGAAGAGTGTGGAGTCTGCTCCGTTAGTGATAATGCGGCAGTTAATGTGGATCTAAATATTACAAAAGCACGGCGAGCGTTGTATAGTCTTCTTGGAGCTGGCTTGTACAGGCATAATGGACTTGATCATGAAACCTCTCTGAAAGTGTATGTTCTTCCAGTACTCACTTATGGTATAAAAATACTGACACCATCCAACAAGTTAATTGAGCGTATTGAAATATTCCAGAAGAAAACAGTGAAACAAATTATTTCGCTCCCATCTATCACGTCCGATCCAAGTGTATACATTTTATCGGGACTTCTACCGATTGAAGCAATCATACATCAGATTTTTTTATTTTTTTTTAACAACATCTGTAATCAGGATGTCTCCAGTGTAGAAAGACAGATAGTGACGAGACAGATTTTGGTAAAGTCTGATAAGTCGTCCTCGTGGGTTGGCAAAGTACAACCGCTCCTGGTGAAATATGACCTTGGTGACATTCATAAATATCTTGAGAACCCACTCAACAAAGGCCAGTGGAAAGGTAAGGTTCATTCAGTTGTCGAAGGTAAATGGAAGAATCGCATTGAACGTCTGGCTACAAATTACAGTTCATTGAAGTTTATGAATGTTTCATTTAATCCAGGAAAGCTCCATCCTGTCCTACTGGTTCCATGTTCATCTGCCTTGGAAGTAACAAGAATTCCTGCAAGATGGCGACTGCTCACAGGTACTTACCTCCTACAAGTTAACAGAAGTAGATTCAACCAGAACCCCATATCTCCAGAGTGTCCGTTGTATAACACAGACGACGAAACGGTTGAACATTTCCTTTTAAACTGTCCTATTATTAGAAGAATAGAGAGTGTTCTAAAAGAAAATTGTGCGGATGTATACTTTGATTCGCCATCGAAGAAATTGCAAATCTTGATTGACTATTTCGTGCTGCTGCCGGAGATGTTGCTGAAACTAGACTTTGTGAAGGAACTGGAATTTCACATTAGAAGACTAATATTATGCGATATATACTTTATAAAAGTCTCCATTAACTTCTTCTTGGCTGACCGTCCATTAATAACGTGTGATCTTTAAGATTTAGTGAGTAATAATAGAAGCGTTAAACCCAAGGGACTTTTAAATAAACTTAAAAGGCGTAAATAGAACTTAAATAGTGAGAACTGTTAAAAAAAAAATATATATTATTACTGTGGTGGAGGAAATCAGGTGCTGGATTATACCTTACCCAGAGACTTCTGGGGTTCGTAATTGCTGGCGGTAAAGAAAAACAACAACAACAACAACAACCCAATAAAAAGTAGCTCGAGGAACATCCCCATCCCCCATCTTAGATGGGGATGTTAATGGGGATGTTCCTCGAGCTAGGAACATCCTCATCTAACAACATCAAAATTAAAATCATCTCTCTTGTCATAAATTTTACTAATTAACTGAAATTAACTAATTACCTGAAATTGTTAAAAACACGACAAAGCTGTACATTTTCTTCGTTTGGTGTTGATGGACACTCAATGTAAGTTTGTAAGAGAATTTGTTTGTATTATGTTCAATCTCTCGAAAATATGTGTACAAAATACATAAAAATCCTTGTGAGATAAAAAATTAAATATTTCCAGCTGGTTTATTTATCCCAGATCAATACCTGGTGGGCGGTACTTGAAGTTTATTGATACCAAGGGCCAGAGGCCCGCGCGACTTGAAAAACATCGAAACCGCGGGCCTGTGGCCCTTGATATCGATAATCTGCAAGTCCCGCCCACCAGGTATTGATCTGGGATAATATAATGAAAAATGAAGGCCCTACCGTATTAACAAGGCAAAATATAGCATTTTTAACTAAATCAATAGCCATAACTTCTCCGGTACTGGTCCGATCTAGCTAGTTTTCGAACTTGGCCAATAGAGCTAAAAAAACAAGAAATCCGTGGATTCACATGTCTCGCCTAACGGGGGCTGGACTTAAAAATAAAAAGGTCAATGATGCTTAAATGAAAGTTAGTAATTAAAACAATCGAGTTTGCCGTTTGCTGAGATGACATTTAAGTGCAATTGTTTAAAAACAAAATGCCATTCTATTAAAAACAAGAGGCTCTTGGGCCTGTGGATGCTCTACTGGCTAAAACGGCTCTTATATCAAGGGTTGTCACATAAAATTCCCATCAGTAGTTTTTTTAAAACATTGCAAAAGCAACAGGGATAGGATGGCCTTAGATCGCTCACCTAGTAATCATGGGCAGTATGTCTGCTGTGTCTAGTCTGGCATGGGCATTGTTTAATTTGTCCCACTTTCTTCTATGAATGAAATTTCATAAAAATGGGTGGGGGAGGGTTTATATTAACATTCTAAACAAATGTGGTAAAGATGAGATAAAAAAATTAAGTAACTACATATTTAACAAAGGAAAATACAAAAATACAATATAGCATTTTTCAACAAATCAAGGGCCATAACCTGTTACTAACTAGATCTAGCTGGTTTTCGAACTTGTCCAAAATTTCATTGATATACCATGCTTTGCACAATTAGAAATCATACTGAGGCTTCCTGCGAACTTTTGTAGAAATCCAACAAGGCATTTAGGAGTAGCGCCGACAAGAAATTTAAAGTAAAAATGTCAAAGTGCCATAACTCCGTCATAAATCAGCAAACTGGAACAAAAGCGCGAAATGCACAACTAGACATCTTACCGATGCTTCCTGCCAAGTTTCGTCGAAATCCAACAAGGCGTTTAGCAGGAGTAGCGCTGACAAGAAATTTAAAAAAAATGTCAAGGGGCTGTAACTCCATCAAAAATCAATGAACCAGAAATAAAAAATGCAATAGGCACAGCAATGCTTCCTGCTAACACGGCGTTAACAACAAAAAAAAATTAAAACAAAAAAATAATGAAATAAGATAATTAAAAAAAAAAAAAAAAATAACCAAGAAATTTAAAATAAAAATGTCAAGGGGCTGTAACTCCATCAAAAATCAATGAATGGGGGAAAAAAATGCAATAGGCACAGCAACACAGCAATGCTTCCTGCTAACATGGCGTTAACACCAAAAAAAATTAAAACAAACAAACATGAAATAAGAAAATTAAAAAAAATAAAAAAATAAAATAAAAAAATAAAAAATAAATAAAAAAAATAATGAAAAATTCAAACAAAAGAAATCATTAAAAAAATTAATAAAAACAAAAAAAATTAATTAAAACAAAAAATTACTAATAATAAAAAAAAAAGGCAAAACATCTGGTAAAGTTTGGTAAAGATCAGATGAAAAATGAAAGCCCTATCGTATTAACGAGGCTGAATATAGCATTGTTAACTAAATCAAGGGCCATAACTCCGCTATTATTGGTCCGATCTGGCTGGTTTTCGAACTTGTGCGAGCTTTCATTGATATTAACAATCTGGTAAAGTTTGGTAAAGATAGGATGAAAAATGAAGGCCTTTGGCCAGTAGAGCTAAAAAAATCATCAGCTCCAAAAAGTAGGTCAAGGTCATACATGAAATCCAGGCATCCAAAAAAAAGATGCACTATCGAAGACACAACTACGTCAAAATAGATATGTTTTCTTCCAAAGATTAAGCTATAAATTAGGTTTAAAACATCTAGTGCATAATTCTAGTTCATGAGAAAGTGATGTAAATGTAACAATTAATGTTATCTGCCCTTTTCTTGGATGGTGAAGGTCACATCCACATTTGCTTTGTCACGTTGCAATGTACCACTCAAGATACAACTATAAGCAAAGTTTGAAAGGTCTTAGTGCATACAGTTTGTGAAAAAAGTGACCTAAACGCCAAAGTTGAAGGTAAAAATTATAAGGTTATCTGCCCTTGCTTGGAAGTCAAGGTCACTTACACATTTGCTTTGTCAGGTTGCGATGTACCACTCAAGATACAACTATAAGCAAAGTTTTAAAGGTCTAGTGCATACAGTTTGTGAAAAAGTGACCAAAACGCAAAAGTTGAACCTAAAAAATATTAAGTTATCTGCCCTTTGCTTGGAGGGTCAAGGTCACTTCCACATTTGCTTTGTCACGTTGCCATGTATCACCCAAGATACAACTATAAGCAAAGTTTGAAAGGTCTAGTGCATACAGTTTGTGAAAAAGTGACCTAAACGCAAAAGTTGAACCTAAAAAATATTAAGTTATCTGCCCTTTGCTTGGATGGTCAAGGTCACTTCCACATTTGCTTTGTCACGTTGCCATGTACCACCCAAGATACAACTATAAGCAAAGTTTGAAAGGTCTAGTGCATATAGTTTGTGAAAAATTGACCTAAACGCAAAAGTTGAACCTAAAAATTATTGTTATCTGCCCTTTGCATGGAGGGTCAAGGTCACATCCACATTTGCTTTGTGAGGTTGCAATGTACCACCCATGATACAACTATAAGCAAAGTTTGAAAGGTCTAGTGCATACAGTTTGTGAGAAAATGACCTAAACGCAAAACTTGAACCTAAAAATTAGTAAGTTATCTGCCCTTTGCTTGGAGGGTCAAGGTCATTTCCACATTTGCTTTGTCACGTTGCGATGTACCACCCATGATACAACTATAAGCAACGTTTGAAAGGTCTAGTGCATACAGTTTGTGAGAAAATTACCTAAACGCCAAAGTTGAAGGTAAAAATTATAAGGTTATCTGCCCTTGCTTGGAGGTCAAGGTCACTTTCACATCTGCTTTGTCAGGTTGCGATGTACCACTCAAGATACAACTATAAGCAAAGTTTTAAAGGTCTAGTGCATACAGTTTGTGAAAAAGTGACCTAAACGCAAAAGTTGAACCTAAAAAATATTAAGTTATCTGCCCTTTGCTTGGAGGGTCAAGGTCACTTCCACATTTGCTTTGTCACGTTGCCATGTATCACCCAAGATACAACTATAAGCAAAGTTTGAAAGGTCTAGTGCATACAGTTTGTGAGAAAATGACATAAACGCAAAACTTGAATGTTGTTGCCGCCGCCGCCGGAAAAGCAACACATATGTCTCTTTTTTTCTTCGAAAAGGCGAGACAAAAATGAAAAATTTAAAAAAAAAAAAAAAAAAAAAATTAATAAAATACTTAAAAAAAAATTTATGAAAAATAAAATAAAATAATAATAATATAAAAACAATAGTCGTAAAATCTGGTAAAGTTTGGCAAAGATCAGATGCAAAATGAAGGCCCTCTCATATTAACAAGGCAAATTATAGCATTTTTAACAAAATCAAGGGCCATAACTCCACTGTTACTGATCTGGCTGGTTTTCGAACTTGTCCGAGCTTTCATTGACCTTAAAATCTGATAAAGTTTGGTAAAGATCGGATGAAAATGAAGGCCCGATCGTCTTGAGGCAAAATATAGCATTTTTAACTAAATCAAGGGCCATAACTCCGCTGTTACTGGTCCGATATGGCTGGTTTTCGAAATTGTCCGAGCTTTCATTGACGTTATAAACAATCTGATAAAGCTGGTAAATATCGGATGAACAATGAAGCCCCTATCGTCTTAACGAGGCAAAATATAGCATTTTTAACTAACTCAAGGGCCATAACTCCGCTGTTACTAGTCCGATATGGCTGGTTTTCGATCTTGTCCGAGCTTTCATTGATATTAACAATCCGTTAAAGTTTGGTAAAGATAAGATGAAAAATGAAGGCCCTATCGTCTTAACGAGGCAAAAATATAGCAATATAGCATTTTTAACTAAATCAAGGGCCATAACTCCGCTGTTACTGGTCCGATCTGGCTGGTTTTCGAAACTGTCTGAGCTTTCATTGATATTAACCCGAGCTTTCATTGATATTAACAAATGTTAAAGTTTGGTAAAGATCGGATGAAATATGAAGGCCCTATCGTCTTCACGAGAAAAAGTTAACGGACGACAACGACGGACGACAGGCAACTCGCCATCCCCTAAAAAGGAGGGATTACTTTTTATTATAGGAGGAGGTTTACATGTAATTAGTGGTGGTAAACCTATATAACTCTATGTAAACAAAGATGGCCGTTGGTAGCCATGTTTAATGTCGAATCAAAATGATTTTCGACAACGACCAACATCATGTCATGCTGATCATATTAGAAAAAGTCCCATATCAATATCACTGTGGATGCTCTACAAGGTAAAATGGCTCTTATATGAAGGGGTTTTATCATTAAATTCCTTTCAATACCTTTTAACAACTCCATGCTGACATTTTAAAAGCAGATTTTTTAAGTTTTCCCTGTATAAGTATGTGTTAAACATACAACATTTTATACACAAACTTTAGAAAAATTACCAAACGAAAAAACGCATCAAAACAGGAAACAATAATAAAAGTAGAGGACCATAAGTTCATAATAAATGCAAAATATTAAACCTCTGGCTCTTGTTGTTTCAGAAGAATATTTTTTAAGTATTTCCCTATACAAGTCTATGTAAAACATCTGACCTCCGGGACGGGGCCAAATGTGACCCAAGGGTCACCATTTCATCAAACTTGATAGAGGACCATAAGCCTATAGCAAATGCAAAAAATTAAACCTCTGGCTCTTGTTATTTCAGAGAAGAGAATTTTTGAGTTTTCCTTTTATAAGTCTATGTAAAACATGCAAAACCTTTAGAAAAAGTTTCTGAGAGGAAGATTTTAAAAAAAAACAATCCCTATGTATGTCTAAGCAAAACATGTGACCTGTGGGGCGGAGCCAAATGTGACCCCAGGATCACCATTTGAACAAGCTTGGTAGAGGACCATAAGCTTATAGCAAATGCAAAATATTAAACCTCTGACTCTTGCAGTTTCAGAGAAGATTTTTTAAGTATCTCCGTATAGAAGTCTATATAAAACATGTGACGTCTGGGGCGGGGTCAAATGTGACCCCATGGTCACCACTTGAACAAACTTGGTAGAAGACGATAACAGTGATAAGCTTATAGCAAATGTAAAATATTAAACCTCTGGTTCTTGTTGTTCCAGAGAAGATTTTTTAATATTTTTCCTATATATATAAGTCTATGTAAAACTGTGACCCCTGGGGCAGGGCCAAATTTGACCCCAGAGTCACCATTTCAAAAAACTTGGTAGAGGACCATAAGCTTATATCAAATGCAAAATATTAAACCTCTGGCTCTTGCAATTTCAGAGAAGGAGATTTTTTAAGTTTCTGAAATTTTCCCTATACAAGTCTGTGTAAAACAGGTGACCCCTGGGGCGGGGCCAAATGCTGGGGTCACCATTTGAACAAACTTGGTAAAGGACCATAATCTTATAGTAAATATAAAATATTAAACCTCTGGCTCTTGTAGTTTCAGAGAAGATTTTTCCCCCCTATATAAGTCTATGAAAACTGTGATCCCCGGGACGGGACCAAATTTGACCCCAGGGTCACCATTTGAACAAACTTGGTAGAGGACCACAAGCTTACAGCAAATGCAAAATAGTAAACCTCTGGCTCTTGTTGTTTCAGAGAAGATTTTTTAATTTTTTTCCTATATAAGTCTTTGTAAAACTGTGACCCCCGGGGCCAAAATTAGACCCCAAGGTCACCATTTGAAAAAACTTAAAAGAGGACCATAAGCTGATGCTACATGTAACACATGAAAGCTCTGTGCCTTGTGGTTTCAGAGAAGAAGATTTTTAAAAAAAATAATCCTATATAAGTCTATGAAAAACATGCAAAAATACAAACTTTGGACCCCCAGGGCACAGTCATTTTTTACCCCGGGGACTTCATTTGAACAAACTTGATAGTCTAGGATCATTTTAAAATAAAAACTGTCGAAATCTGTGCAATGGCGGCCATCTTGGATGTAGTGCTGACCTAATTTTAACAAATCTAAAAAGCATTCATCTAACAATCATCCATGTGAAATTTTGTCAAAATTGGCCAAGCAGTTTCTGAGGAGAAGTGGTGTGAAAAAAAGTTATATTTTGAATTGAATTGGGTTTTAAGGCGCACCAACACATGAAAAGGTTATATGGCGCCTAACAGGCATGAACATGCCAGGCTCATCTTCCATGTACATCGAGATAAAATATGGAAAAAGTTAACGACGACGGACGGACGACGGACGGATGAAGAGTGATCCCAATAGATCACCCTTCGGCTCGGGTGATCTAAAAAGTTGACGGACACCGCACCATGTCATAAGCTCTCCTGATCTTTGTTCAGATCAGTAGAGCTAAAAATGACTGATAAACACTCACAATAATATGAAACAGACACTACCTATAGATAGAATGTACATTTTTTAAAGTTACATCTCTTAAATATTTACCCATCTCTATTTTAAGGGTGAGAACTAACTATAAATTTGATCAGATCATAATCTTAAAGTCTAGAAATAGTTATAGATAGGACTTTACGCAAAATATTGCTAAGGCCTAATAAAATAATACCCATGTTTTCTGCAACATTGTTGGAAAACAATGAGTTTGTTTTATTTTTTGTTTTTATTTTTTATCCGTAATAAGACTATAAACTCGAGACCAATAAGATAAGGATAGATTTGAGTGCAGACTTTATCTGATCTTTTTCTTTGCACAAGAAAGCAGTATTCCTGTACAGAGCAGTATTCCAGTACATGGAGCAGTATTCCTGTACAGAGCAGTATTCCAATACATGGAGCAGTATGACAGTACATGGAGCAGTATTCCTGTATAGAGCAGTATTCCTGTACAGAGCAGTATTCCTGTACAGAGCAGTATGCTAGTACATGGAGCAGTATTCCTGTTCAGAGCAGTATTCCAATACATGGAGCAGTATTACAGTACATGGAGCAGTATTCCTGTACAGAGCAGTATTCCTGTACAGAGCAGTATGCTAGTACATGGAGCAGTATTCCTGTACAGAGCAGTATTCCAATACATGGAGCAGTATTACAGTAGATGGAGCAGTATTCCAATACATGGAGCAGTATTACAGTAGATGGAGCAGTATTCCAATACATGGAGCAGTATTCCTGTACAGAGCAGTATTCCTGTACAGAGCAGTATTCCTGTACAGAGCAGTATTCCAATACATGGAGCAGTATTACAGTAGATGGAGCAGTATTCCAATACATGGAGCAGTATTCCTGTACAGAGCAGTATTCCAGTACATGTCCTGTACAGAGCAGTATGCCAGTACATGGACCAGTATTCTTGTACAGAGCAGTATTCCAGTACACAGAACAGTATGCCAGTACATGGAGCAGTATTCCAGTACATGGAGCAGTATTCCAGTACATGGACCAGTATTCCAATACATGGAGCAGTATTACAGTACATGGAGCAGTATTACAGTAGATGGAGCAGTATTCCAATACATGGAGCAGTATTACAGTAGATGGAGCAGTATTCCAATACATGGAGCAGTATTACAGTAGATGGAGCAGTATTCCAATACATGGAGCAGTATTACAGTACATGGAGCAGTATTACAGTAGATGGAGCAGTATTCCAATACATGGAGCAGTATTACAGTAGATGGAGCAGTATTACAGTAGATGGAGCAGTATTCCAATACATGGAGCAGTATTACAGTAGATGGAGCAGTATTACAGTAGATGGAGCAGTATTCCAATACATGGAGCAGTATTACAGTAGATGGAGCAGTATTCCAATACATGGAGCAGTATTACAGTAGATGGAGCAGTATTCCAATACATGGAGCAGTATTACAGTACATGGAGCAGTATTACAGTAGATGGAGCAGTATTCCAATACATGGAGCAGTATTACAGTACATGGAGCAGTATTACAGTAGATGGAGCAGTATTCCAATACATGGAGCAGTATTACAGTAGATGGAGCAGTATTACAGTAGATGGAGCAGTATTCCAATACATGGAGCAGTATTACAGTAGATGGAGCAGTATTACAGTAGATGGAGCAGTATTTTAATACATGGAGCAGTATTACAGTAGATGGAGCAGTATTCCAATACATGGAGCAGTATTACAGTAGATGGAGCAGTATTCCAATACATGGAGCAGTATTACAGTACATGGAGCAGTATTACAGTAGATGGAGCAGTATTCCAATACATGGAGCAGTATTACAGTAGATGGAGCAGTATTACAGTAGATGGAGCAGTATTCCAATACATGGAGCAGTATTACAGTACATGGAGCAGTATTACAGTAGATGGAGCAGTATTCCAATACATGGAGCAGTATTACAGTAGATGGAGCAGTATTCCAATACATGGAGCAGTATTACAGTACATGGAGCAGTATTACAGTAGATGGAGCAGTATTCCAATACATGGAGCAGTATTACAGTAGATGGAGCAGTATTACAGTAGATGGAGCAGTATTCCAATACATGGAGCAGTATTACAGTAGATGGAGCAGTATTACAGTAGATGGAGCAGTATTCCAATACATGGAGCAGTATTACAGTAGATGGAGCAGTATTCCAATACATGGAGCAGTATTACAGTAGATGGAGCAGTATTCCAATACATGGAGCAGTATTACAGTACATGGAGCAGTATTACAGTACATGGAGCAGTATTCCTGTACAGAGCAGTATTCCAGTACATGTCCTGTACAGAGCAGTATTCCAATACATGGAGCAGTATTCCAGTACATGGAGCAGTATTCCTGTACATGGAGCAGTATTCCAATACATGGAGCAGTATTACAGTACATGGAGCAGTATTCCAATACATGGAGCAGTATTACAGTAGATGGAGCAGTATTCCAATACATGGAGCAGTATTACAGTAGATGGAGCAGTATTCCAATACATGGAGCAGTATTACAGTAGATGGAGCAGTATTCCAATACATGGAGCAGTATTACAGTACATGGAGCAGTATTACAGTAGATGGAGCAGTATTCCAATACATGGAGCAGTATTACAGTAGATGGAGCAGTATTACAGTAGATGGAGCAGTATTCCAATACATGGAGCAGTATTACAGTAGATGGAGCAGTATTACAGTAGATGGAGCAGTATTCCAATACATGGAGCAGTATTACAGTAGATGGAGCAGTATTCCAATACATGGAGCAGTATTCCTGTACAGAGCAGTATTCCAGTACATGTCCTGTACAGAGCAGTATGCCAGTACATGGACCAGTATTCCAGTACATGGAGCAGTATTCCAGTACACAGAACAGTATGCCAGTACATGGAGCAGTATTCCAGTACATGGACCAGTATTCCAATACATGGAGCAGTATTACAGTACATGGAGCAGTATTACAGTAGATGGAGCAGTATTCCAATACATGGAACAGTATGCCAGTACATGGAAACAACCAAGATCTTTCAGAAATCTAAATATCGCATGTTTTGCTTACTTTTTTTTATTTTTTATAAAAAAGCATATCCATAGTTTATATCCATCATTTTTTTAGTTATCTGGCATTAATGATGTAAATTATGTAATGTAACCATGAAAACTGTACTAGAATGTCTATTTATAAAGATGATGGATCAAGATTCGTGAGTAATTAAAATATATATATAAATGTTTGATTTTTTTACAAACTGGAAAAGAGCTAAAGCACAGGTGGTATACATCAGTAGAATCTAATGTCTGAGTTTCATATCATTTTAATGTTTCCCATCAATTACTGGTCTAATTACATGCATGTGTACAGCATATAAATATACTCAAAGTGGACGTAAGCTGTTTTATTTATTGTGTAAGTTATATGTACATATATACATGTGTAAGTTATATGTACATATATACATGTGTAATTTATATGTACATATATACACGAGTTTTACAATCATGGCGCACATGAACCACCTCATTATATTAGGCAACACACTAGCATTGGTCTAGTTAATACATGCTTTAAAGGGACACAGACACACATGGTTTAAAGGGACACATGGTTTAAAGGGACACACATGGTTTAAAGGGACACAGGGACACACATGGTTTAAAGGAACACACATGATTTAAAGGGACACATGTGGTTTAAAGGGACACACATGGTTTAAAGGGACACACGTTGTTTAAAGGGACACACATGGTTTAAAAAGGGACACACGTGGTTGAAAGGGACACACATGGTTTAAAGGGAGAAACAGCAATCTTGAGTTTTTGTAAAGGTGTCCTGTTAGTTTTTCACGTAACTTGGATTTGTTCAATCATTAATATTAATTATAAGATAGTGTACGCGAATTGTTTTTGCATATTACTTACTGGTGATTATATTACACCAAATATACATTCAAAACTATGGTATAATAACACGAAAAAATAAAAACTCAAAATTGTATTTGATTATATTACACAAATAATATATTTAAATCTTTGGTATTAAAATGCGAAAAAAATGCAAGCATGTACAAAGTCAGTATGAATTGAACTGAATTGGGTTTTAAGGCGCACCAACACATGAAAGGTTATATGGCGCCTAACAGGCATGAACATGCCAGACTCATCCTCCATGTACACCGAGATAAAATATGGAAAATGGGCCTAGAACCTTCTCACCCTGAACTGCAGAGTTGCTGCAAATTCTATCGTAGAAACTCCGTTTACGCTGGAGCCACGTTTATTGTTATTCTGCCACTGCTCTTTTGATGTGAGCGAGATGGCACCTGAAACAATGCAGGGATCATGATGAAGACCTTAAATGAACATGAACAATGAACATGAATTCTGCATTAATAATGGGGATGCCAATTGTAATGGTTGATACAAACATCAAGACTGCATGAGGAATGCCACTTTGACAGAGTACAAAACAATTATTTTGGAGAGTCATTAACTATTGCACTAAAATCTTTAATACCCGCCTATTTCCATTGTTAGTGGTATCCCACAACCACCCCCATCCCACTCCCGACCCAATTACATTTGCTGGTTAAATACAGGTACATGTATTATAGACACTTGTATCCCACATTTTCACACAAAACAATATCTTCATGCTAATTACATATGCAGGTTAAGTATAGATAGTACACACTCGTATCTCACATTTTCATATATTCTAGTTAATTACATATGCGAGTTATATATAGGTATTGCACACTCGTATCCCACATTTTCACACAAAACAATATCTTCATACTAGTTACATATGCAGGTTAAATATATGTATTACAAACTCCTATCCCATTTTCACACAAAGCAATATCTTCATGTTAATTATATATGCAGGTTAAATATAGGTATTACACATTCCTATCCCATTTTCACACAAAGCAATATCTTCATGTTAATTATATATGCAGTTATATACAGGTAAGTACACACTCCTATCCCACATCTTTACACAAAACAATATCTTTATGTTAATTACATATACATGTTTAATGTCAACTAAATTAACTTTAATCTCACAAACTATGTATTTCTTCATTTTGCATTATTTAAATAAGTACCTTGAATATTTAAAGGGAGTACATCAGGATTTTTCTAGAAATATCTTTAATTATAAAAATGTTCCAATTCATGATAAAACACTTATATCCATCAAAATATGATGTTCGAACCATATTGTTAAGGTTTAAACTTCGAATACACCATATAGCTAGGACGGAATCGGGCATAAAATGCTGAAATTAACCCTGGTGCGTAGCCTAGGATAGCACGTATTACTGTACAGAATGAATTTCCTTGTAACTAAGGGGTATTTTTTAGGATCATTCATTATGTTTAGGCTCTTTAAAATAGAAAATATCATTATTTGTCAATTTTAAGTCGGACCCCTAGACCCCTTTGAAAAGCCTGATGTACTCCCTTTAAACTATTTATATAGTGAGTAACAGCTCAGTATACATTCATCTTTCTCTCAGATTTGATTGTAGTTCATCTACAGAAATGGTACAACAATAAATTATTACTAAAGTGTAATGTTAAGTTGATATATCCAAAATGACGACAATGTATCTCTAGATAACACTGTTCTCTTTTTACACTATAATCCAAGCTTCAATTGGATTCATACACCTTTTTTCAAGGCTACACAATAATTAACAAAATATGTGATTTTTATGTCAATATCTTTGTCACTACAGCAAAATGGCGGTTTCTTAAATTTGGTTTATTATTGCGTAACCTTGAAAAAGGTGGATGACTCAATCCCATTGAAATATTGGATTAAAGTGTTAATAGTAACAGAATCATTGTTCATAACAAGTATTTGCTCACCTATTCAATAATTCAATTTACAATCTTAACATAATTGCTGACCAGTTCAATAGGTGGGTCAAGGGCAGCCATGTTGTCAAGGTCGACCGTGTTGTCAAGGGCAGCCATGTTGTCAAGGTCAACCATTGTATTTATGTGTATTACTCATACGGTTCTATATTGAAAGATTCGAGACTGTAATAAGTATTAAATTGTGCCTTTTTAGAATAAGCTAATTGGAAAAAATCTGTAGGAAGTTTGTATATTTTATTTTTTGTTCAAGTGGTTTAGATGGGTGGTAGTGCAGTTATAGTGGAGCGATCATATACTGTTCAGGAGACAAGTTCTTCATTTAAAATTGAAATGTTCAAATCTAAAAAGTGCTTTAAAATAAATTGTTGAAACATTATTATAGTTACGAACTGTGCATGTTAGTTTCAAAAACCAAACTTTTTAAATAATACATCAATTGGAAATGCATTGTTTTCGTGACATGTCAAGCAAACTTTTATTCACATGATTTGCTTTGTCTTTTTGCATGTTTTTGGGTTTACTGTGTTCTGTGAAAGCTGCATTTCCTGTTCGACTTTTATAGTTATTTTAATTTAACAAATTTAGGTAAAATAGGCGATGAACTTTGTGGACTTCTTACCTCGACATAGTTTTCATCCGATACGTTAACTGCCTTGATCAGTTATGTATCAAACATTGGATGATGTGTCACAGTTAACGTTACAACCAATCAGTTATGTATCAAACTTTCGATGTGTCGCAGCAGTCTGCGTTACAACCAATTTATCATCACAGTTATTCAACATGTAAGGCACGTAATGAGAACACAGGTGGATTGTTCAGTAGGTGAAGTAGTGCTTAATCGACCATTGTCACTGTCCTATTTATTTAAAGTTTAACCAGCACTAAGAGATCATCTTGGCCCATCGGAAAGAGAAGTACTGCCCAAGGTTATCCAGATAAGAGATCAATTTTTCCCAATGGAAAAAAACGTACTGCACAAGGTCCCCCAGCTAAGAGGTCATTTGGCTAAATGGAAAAAAACGTACTGCAAAAGGTCCCCCAGCTAAGAGGTCATTTGGCTAAATGGAAAGAACGTACTGTCCAAGGTCCTCCAACTAGGACAGTGTTAATAGATATACTGTCCAATGACCTCAAGCTAAGCCAGAATTTTGGCCCATTGCATTGGAAAGAGAAATACTGCCATATGATCTCTTGATATATGTCCATCCATGCTAAATCAGCATTAGTTTTTTTTTGTTTTTTTTTTAGTAAATAGCCTCTATTAAGTAGAAGGTGTACTTAGACATTGTAGACTGCCTAAGTACATTTAATTACAGATAATTTATTAATATATAGTGTAGATCTGTATACATTTAGGTACAGGTAACTAAGTAATGTTTACTATTTCTCTCAGGTGTGATGGATGTTCAGGTGTGATGGATGTGTTATCCCAGCCAGGACCGAATTTGGGTTATCGAAATATTTCAAAAGTATTTCCTACCTTACCAGTCCTTCGGATGAGACTTTAAACCTAGGTCTGCTCGCTAAAATGCTTAGTGCAATACAGCGAGGATAAATAAACGCTTATAGGTAGGATGGATGTGTTACATCCATAACAATAATGCGATTTAAGACAGAGCAAATGACACTGAATGGCTCACCTGATAGCCTTGTCCATTGCAGACCATTACGACAGTAACAGAAGTGGATGAGATAAAAGAAGTCCTAGTAAAACTGTGACCTCCGCGGCACGGCCGAATTTAACCCAAAGTCACCATTCAAACACACTTGGTAGATGACCATAAAAGCAGATATAAAAATCAAACAGGCAAAGTAGCATTCAAGGACGACAGTCAACCACAAACATACAAAGAAACAAAGAAGAACTATAAGCCTATGATACATGCAAAATAGATCTGTAGATCTTTAGTTTCAGAGAAGACAACTTTTTAAAGAGTTCCATAGACAACTCTTTGTAAAACTATGACCCCAGGTGGGGCAAGATTTTACCACCATTTGCGTCACCATATGAAAGAAAAACTTGGTTGAGGACCATTAGCTACGTGCAACATATGAGAGCTGTATGAGAGCTGTATGCCTTGTGGTTTCAGAGAAGACCAATGTTAAACTTGGTTGAGAAACGTAAGCCTATGACGTAAGGACAATCCATGTGAAGTTGGTCAAAACTGACCAAGTGGTTCCTGAGGAGAAGCAAAGTTAAGAATGACCACCACAAACAGAGGAAAAGTGATCCCAATAGCTCACATTCAACCTTTTGCCTCATGTGACGATAGAACTGTTGTTAAAGGCATACAAATATACCACCCCACAACCCTCCCCCCACCCTTTTGACCCCTGAACTTTATTGCACTAATAAAATGTTCCTTTATATCACATTCATTTGAATTGAATTGAATTGAATGTTGTTTAACGGCTCATCAACACAGTATAGGTTATTTAGAGCCGCCCCAGAGAGAGGGGAAGGATACATAGGAATCCGAGAACCTGCCCTACTCTTATTATCGAATAGATTCCTATGGTTCTTTAACGTGCTCGGAGGATAGACCGATACACGGGACCACCCGGTTTACGTCCCCATCCGACGGACGAGGCTAAGGTAAAGTGTCTTGCCCAAGAACACACCGACGGAACTCAGTGGCACCATGGAGGATTAAACCCGGGGCCTCCGGTTACAAATCCGCCGCGCTACCGACTGCGCCACGCCAGCCCCCTCACATTCATTTGAAGCTGAATCATCAGAAATATATACCAAGTATTAAAACAATCCTCCTAATAATGAATGAGGAGTTAAGACACACAATATTTCCCTATATAATATATGTAAGCAAATCAAAAGGCCATAACTTTGTAAAAATTAACAAATCCAAAAAAAAATCACACTTACATCATCCCATCATACTTAACAGCATGTCAAATATTAAAACAATCCATCAAATAATGAAAGTGGAGTTAGATGCACAATATTTTCCTAGATATAATATATATATAAGAAATCAAAGGGCCATAACTCAAGTAAAACTAATCAAATCAAAAATCTTTTTCTTTCCAACATCTTCATACTTAAACAGCATGTACAATATTCAAACAATCCACCTAAAAATGTAGGAGGAGCTAAAAACACAAGATTTTGGCACCTATATAATATATATAGATTAAAAAAACAAAGGGCCATAAATCGTGTAAGACTGCTGTCAAAAATATTTTCTTCGCTGACATCCTCATATCATGATTAATCAGAATGGCAAATATTGAAACAACACTTAATATTGAATGAATTGAACTGAATTGGGTTTTAAGGCGCACCAACACATGAAAGGTTATATGGCGCCTAACAGGCATGAACATGCCAGGCTCATCTACCATGTACATCGAGATAAAATATGGAAAATGGGCCCAGAACCTTCTCACACTGAACTGCAGAGTGGCTGCAAATTCTATCGTAGAAACTCCATTTACGCTGGAGCCACGTTTATTGTTTTTTCTGCCAATGCTCTTTTGATGTGAGCGAGACGGCACCTGAAACAATGCAGGGATCATGATGAAGACCTTTAATGAACATGAACAAAAAATGATAAAATGAACATGAATTTGGGGGGATTCTACCCCTCTGCCTACCCCTCCAAAGGGATCTGCAGTGGCCCTATTCTTTGTCCCGTGACCAAACGGGGCCCCTGGGAACCACACGGGGCAAATACTGAATGAGGAGTTAGACACACAATATTTGCCTATATAATATATAAGAAAATGAAAGGGCCATAACTCCTGCAAAAATGATCAAATCAGACTTGTTTTCCTTGCTAACATCTTCACATCATACTTGATCAGCATGTACAGTATTAAAACAATACAACTAAAAATGTATGAGGTGTTAAACACACAACATTTTGGCCCCTATATGATATATATAGATTAAAAAATCAAAGGGCCATAACTCGTGTAAAACTGATTGAATCAAAAATCTTTTTCTTCGCTGACATCTATTATATATGCATGGCATATATAAAAACAATACCCCTTAAAGTGAATGAGGACTTAAGCACACAAGATTTTGGTCTACAGACGGACGGACAAGCTCAAACCAGTATACCCCACTTCAACTTCGTTGGTGGGACTATAATAAATCAAAATGAATGAACATGGTAATGAATTTAATATTCAACACCAATATTAGTGGGCTATTAAATGCTAAGCCAATTACAATACATTATCTAAAGATGTACGACTCTAATCACAGTAACTAGAATTTTGACAAAGTCATGCTGACGCCAGAAATGTGCTAAATGATATGCAATGCAAAGTTGAAAGTAAACGTGCACATGAAAAAACGAATGATAAATCTGCGTATAGTAATTTTGCCAAAGTCATATGCTGACGCCAGAAATGTGCTAAATGATATGCAATGCAAAGTTGAAAGTAAACGTGCACATGAAAAAACGAATGATAAATCTGCGTATAGTAAATCATTCATTGAATGAAAGTTCTACATCTCATTATGGGAGGTGACTGAAAATATTTGTGCAATAAAAGAAAACAAGAGGCCCTGTATCGCTCTATATGGTGACCATGGTGGGGTGTGGTGGGTGTGGGGGAGGGATAGAAGGATTTTGAGTCAGATATGGCAGTATCAAACTAGTTTTTTATAAAGTGTCTTCAACTACCAAGATATCGTGGGAGGGATGTATTTGGCTCAAGTTTGGTTAGCTTTTATAACAAATCAAACTTTCGTTAATATAAACATTCAAACCAAGTTTGACATGTGACCTAGGGGCGGGGTCACATTTGACTCCAGGGTCACCATTTGAACAAACTTGGTAGAGGACCATAAGCTGAGTGTAAATTTAAAATATTAAACTGTTGGCTCGTGTTGTTTCAGAGAAGATTTTTTTAGTTTTTCCCTATATCAGTCTATGTAAAACTGTGACGCCTGGAGTGGGCCCGAATTTGATCCCAGGGTCACCATTTGAACAAACTTGGTAGATAGTAGATAAAAAATATTAAACCTTTGGCTCTTACAGTTTCAGAGAAGAAGATTTTTGAAGTTTTTCCCTATATAAGTCTATGTAAAACTGTGACCCCTGGGGTGGGGCCAAATTTGCCCCATGTCACCATTTGAACAGAACTGGTAGAGGATCCATGAACTGATAATAAATAAACCTTTATCTGTTGCAGTTTCAGAGAAGAAGATTTTTATTTTCTTCCCTATAACTCTAAGTAAAACTGATCCAACTAGGGCCCCTAAGCTGCTCCCAATTAAAGAAAAATGAACGAAGGTTTCTTATGAGAAGAAAAAAAATTATAAAAAAAATATATATATATATACATACAGCGCATTGGGTAGTAAAGGATCACTATGGTTAAAAGTGTAAATTTAAAAACAAAAGGGAACTTTCAAAACAGTTTCTTTAGATTCTGCTCTCTCAGCAAAATGCTAACCAAAATTATTATGTACTATGCCTTATACTTGTGTTAGTTAACAGTTGAAAAACTGCCATTTTGCCTGCTTACGATATCAATGTCCCTTAAAGTTTATAACTCCAAATCATGGATCTTTTGATGATCAAGCCTGAGCATTTGACACCAAAGTGTATTAAAAAAACATCTGTTCATTTTTTATTTCATTTTAACTGTATTGTTTTTTCATTTAAAAAACTCACATCCTTCAGGCAGTAACAGATCACTTTTCCTGATAAGTGATACACTAAGGAAATATATGCCGAATCTTTACACTAATGTATAGTTGTATGCGTATATGATCAATCTTCAAATATGGAAAGTTTCATAAAAAACAAATGTATACAAGCTGAATAAATGAAATGTAAACATAAACTAATACCAATGATCTGCTACTACCACTGTATATATAAAAAATATAAAAAAAAAGAAATAAAAATATAAAAAATAAACAAGAGGTCAATGACCTTGAAGCTCTACTGATTGATTTTGATTTCAGGAAGTAGTCGCTACAGACTTGTTTTTTGAAAAAATATTTTTAGCCGTGGCGGCCATCTTGAATTTCCGGCCGACCTGAAATTTTGCTAGGATCAATTAAACATCAAGAGCAACATTCCTGTGAAGTTTCATGAAAATCCGTCAAGTAGTTTCAGAGGAGTAGTCGCTACAAGTTTTCATTATATAACTCTATGTAAACAAAGATGGCCACTGGCAGCCATGTTTAACGTCGAATCAAAATAATGTTTGACTCTGATAACCATCATGTCATGCTGATCATTTTACAAAAAGTCCCATATCAATATCACTTATAGTTTTCAAGATGTAGTCGCTACAAACTTCTTTTTTAAAAATCTATTTTTAGCTGTGGCGGCCATCTTGAATTTCTGGCCTATCTGAAATTTTGCTAGGATCAATTAGACATTAGGAGCAACATTCCTGTAAAGTGTCATGAAAATCTGCCAAGTAGTTTCAAAGGAGTAGTCGCTACAAGTTTTTACTATATAACTCTATGTAAACAAAGATGGCCGCTGGCAGCAATGTTTAACTTTGAATCAAAACAATTTTTGACAAGGACCAACATCATGTCATGCTGATCATTTTAGAAAACGTCCCATATCAATATCACTTATAGTTTTCAAGAAGAAGTCGCTACAAACTTGTATTTTGAAAATTTATTTTTAGTCGTGGCTTGAATTTCCGGCCGACCTAACATTTTGCTAGGATCAATTAGACATCAAAAGCAACATTCCTGTGAAGTTTCATGAAAATCCGTCAAGTAGTTTCAGAGGAGTAGTCGCTACAAGTTTTCATTATATAATTCTATGTAAACAAAAATGTGGCCGCTGGCAGCCATGTTTAACGTTGAATCAAAACGTCCCATATCAAAAAAGTTTTCGGACAGACAGACGGACAGACGGACGACGCACCACGGCATAAGCTCTGCTGATCTCTGATCAGTAGAGCTAAAAATCATCAAAAAATAAATAAGAAAAAAATAATGAAAAAAAATTGAACCCATGAACCAAGATTTTTTATCAAATAAAAAAGAAAGAAAAAATGCCTCCAGTGAGATTTGAACCCACGACCATTGGGGTTTCCAGTGTACATTACCAAATATTGAAAAAGAGCCATAACTCCGGTGTTACTGGTTCGATCTTGCTGGTCAACTCATCCGTGCTTTCATTGATATCAACAACCTGGCCAAGTTTGGGAAAGATCAAATACAAAATGAATGCGTTAGTGTTCACAAGGCTGAAAATGGCATTTTCCCATAATTCAAGGGCACATAACTCTCATGTTCCTAGTCCGATATAATGGTTTTCGAAATTGTCCGAGTTTTCATCGATATTAACAATCTGTTAAAGTTTGGTAAAGATCGGATGAAAAATGAAGGCCCTATCATCTTAACTAGGCAAAATACAGTATTTTTAACAAAATCAATGGCCATAACTCCGGTGTTACTGGTCCGATCTGGCTGGTATTCAAACTTGTCCAAGCTTTCATCCATATTAATAATCTAGTAAAGTTTGGTAAAGATCTAATGGAAAATAAAGGGTCTATCGTCTTAATGAGGCAAAATATAGCCTTTTAACTAAATCAAGGGCCATAACTCTGGTGTTACTGGTCCGATTTGGCTGGTTTTTGAAACTGTCCATGCTTTTATTAATATTAACAATCTGGTAAAGTTTGATAAAAATCGGATGAAAAATGAAGGCCCTATCTTCTTAACGAGGCAAAAGTTATGGACGGACGGACTGACAACTCGACATCCCATAAGCTCTGCTGGCCTTTGGCCAGTAGAGCTAAAAACCTACATTATTGTGGAATGCATTAAATGGGAGATAGATGTTGTTTATGTATGACGTGTTAAAAAAAAGTGAGCCTCAATCAGGAATAAACCCCCGACTCTCGTGACTTACCATGCCAGGGTTCTATCTCTGAGCTATTGAGGACACACGATTCGTAGTCTTTTATTCACAATATACAGGACCCGGGTAAAAACACCACCATCAGTTTGAAATTTGTTCCTGAATTCCTAATTATGCATGAGAACCAATTCTGGTGTTTCTTGATGATGATGGGTGGTGAAAAATCATGCCTTAACCGTGACTTGTTCATTTGCATCATAATATGACCTATTTACAAGTGTCGGTCGACCTGCCGTAAATCACCATGTATTCATTCATTCATTCATTCTTTCTTCTGATCTCAAGCAATGTGTTTCAAAAGAATGAACAGAACTGGAGTTCTAATCTGGAAACGACCGTTTATCTTATGTGTCATTTTCTTTGTAAACTGGCAGTTATAATTAGTTTTGTATTAAGCGGTGTTTTTTAGAAACTCACTGGACGAGATTGTATAACTTAAAACAAGTTGTACCCCTTTAGACCTATACATGGACTGTTAGACGTGTGGTTAGTTAATATTCTATATCATATACCATGTCAGTGACAGATCTACCCACTAATTCAGTTATGATCAAATCCCATAAATAATTCTAGTCATCATTAACTGCCATTTCTTCATCATCCATCATTGTTATGAAGGTTATTTATTTACACATTAATTAAAGCAGTCTCAGACAGCAACATCAGCCATTTCACTTGTGACTTTAACAATGATGAACAAAAAATAATGTAAAGTTTCTGTGATAAGAACAGCATGTGAACCCAGACTGTGACCTTGTCTGTGACCTTTGATATGGGATATACTACATTGTACCATGATTCCACCAATACAACACTAGAGAAAAGTCCTGGCTAGGTTATATGTACAGATGACATAAAGGTCCTGGCTAGGTTATATGTACAGATGACATAAAGGTCCTCGCTAGGTTATATTGTACAGTTGACATAAAGGTCCTGGCTAAGTTATATTGTACAGATGACATAAAGGTCCTGCCTAAATTATATTGTACGGATGACATAAAGGTCCTGTCTATGTTATATTGTACAAATGACATAAAGGTCCTGGCTAGGTTATATTGTACAGATAACATAAAGGTCCTGTCTATGTTATATTGTACAGATGACATAAAGGTCCTGGCTATAATATATTGTACAGATAACATAAAGGTCCTGTCTATGTTATACTTAAGATGACATAAAGGTCCTGTCTATGTTATATTGTACAGATGACATAAAGGTCCAGTCTATGTTATATTGTACAGATGACAAAAAGGTCCTGTCTATGTTATATTGTACAGATGACATAAAGGTCCTGTCTATGTTATATTGTACAGATGACATAAAGGTCCTGGCTAAGTTATATTGTACAGATGACATAAAAGTCCTGTCTATGTTATATTGTACAGATGACATAAAGGTCCTGACTATGTTATATTGTACAGATGACATAAAGGTCCTGGCTAAGTTATATTGTACAGATGACATAAAGGTCCTGTCTATGTTATATTGTACAGATGACATAAAGGTCCTGTCTATGTTATATTGTACGTCTATGTTATATTGTACAGATGACATAAAGGTCCTGTCTATGTTATATTGTACAGATGACATAAAGGTCCTGTCTATGTTATATTGTACATATGACATAAAGGTCCTGACTATGTTATATTGTACAGATGACTTAAAGGTCCTGGCTAAGTTATATTGTACAGATGACATAAAGGTCCTGTCTATGTTATATTGTACAGATGACATAAAGGTCCTGTCTATGTTATATTGTACGTCTGTGTTATATTGTACAGATGACATAAAGGTCCTGTCTATGTTATATTGTACAGATGACATAAAGGTCTGTCTAGGTTACATTGTACAGATGACATAAATGCCCTGGCTAGGTTATATTGTACAGATGTCATAAAGGTCCTGGCTAGGTTATATTGTACAGATGACATAAAGGTCCTGTCTATGTTATATTGTACAGATGACATAAAGGTCCTGGCTAGGTTATATTGTACAGATGACATAAAGGTCCTGTCTATGTTATATTGTACAGATGACATAAAGGTCCTGTCTATGTTATATTGTACAGATGACATAAAGGTCCTGTCTATGTTATATTGTAAAGATGACATAAGGGTTCTTTCTATTTTATATTGTACAGATGACATAAAGGTCCTGGCTAAGTTATATTGTACAGATGACATAAAGGTCCTGTCTATGTTATATTGTACAGATGACATAAAGGTCCTATGTTATGTTGTACAGATGACATAAAGGTCTGTCTAGGTTACATTGTACAGATGACATAAATGCCCTGGCTAGGTTATATTGTACAGATGTCATGAAGGTCCTGGCTAGGTTATATTGTACAGATGACATAAAGGTCCTGTCTATGTTATATTGTACAGATGACATAAAGGTCCTGTCTATGTTATATTGTACAGATGACATAAAGGTCCTGGCTAAGTTATATTGTACAGACGACATAAAGGTCCTGTCTATGTTATATTGTACAGATGACGTAAAGGTCCTGGCTAAGTTATATTGTACAGATGACATAAAGGTCCTGTCTATGTTATATTGTACAGATGACATAAAGGTCCTGTCTATGTTATATTGTACAGATGACATAAAGGTCCTGTCTATGTTATATTGTACAGATGACATAAAGGTCCTGTCTATGTTATATTGAAGATGACATAAAGGTCTGTCTATGTTATATTGTACAGATGACAGAAATGTTCTGTATGTATTATTGCACACTAAACATTAAAACTTGTTAAAATGATTGATCTAATACAATATAAGCACTGACATTTTGACGAATAGGTCGCTGAACACCATTACTAAAATAATTAAAATGCATTAACATTAAACCATTATAATAGTTTCCAGGAGAACAGTTGTTTACTCCTTGCCCTATAACATAAATCTTAACTGTTTTTCTGTAATCAATTATTTCACATCAGGCATATAATCGTGATGCAGTGACTTTGTTGCAAATTGCCATGTTGTTTTTATATATTATAATAAATGCAAATTGGATAATATTAACATACAAGCACTTGTCAAATCTAATATTTATCATGATATGAATTCATCATCAATGTTTTTTCAGTTTTACTTTTACAGTAAATTTTTAATTTATTCTCTATAGAACAATGAATTGAAAAGCATTTTTATGGTTTAAAGCTCTACTGGCCAAAACCCAGGCAAAAATATACCACAGTGGTGCGCTGTTAGGTATGCCACAGTGGTGAGCTGTTAGGTATACCACAGTGGTGAGCTGTTAGGTATACCACAGTGGTGAGTTGTTAGGTATACCACAGTGGTGCGCTGTTAGGTATACCACAGTGGTGAGTTGTTAGGTATACCACAGTGGTGAGCTGTTAGGTATACCACAGTGGTGAGCTGTTAGGTATACCACAGTGGTGAGCTGTTAGGTATACCACAGTGGTGCGCTGTTAGGTATACCACAGTGGTGAGCTGTTAGGTATACCACAGTGGTGCGCTGTTAGGTATACCACAGTGGTGCGCTGTTAGGTATACCACAGTGGTGAGCTGTTAGGTATACCACAGTGGTGCGCTGTTAGGTATACCACAGTGGTGCGCTGTTAGGTATACCACAGTGGTGCGATGTTATGTATACCACAGTGGTGAGCTGTTAGGTATACCACAGTGGTGCGCTGTTAGGTATACCACAGTGGTGCGCTGTTAGGTATACCACAGTGGTGAGTTGTTAGGTATACCACAGTGGTGAGTTGTTAGGTATACTACAGTGGTGCGCTGTTAGGTATACCACAGTGGTGCGATGTTAGGTATACCACAGTGGTGCGCTGTTAGGTATACCACAGTGGTGAGCTGTTAAGTATACCACAGTGGTGCGCTGTTAGGTATACCACAGTGGTGCGATGTTAGGTATACCACAGTGGTGCGCTGTTAGGTATACCACAGTGGTGCGCTGTTAGGTATACCACAGTGGTGCGATGTTATGTATACCACAGTGGTGAGCTGTTAGGTATACCACAGTGGTGCGCTGTTAGGTATACCACAGTGGTCCGCTGTTAGGTATACCACAGTGGTGCGATGTTAGGTATACCACAGTGGTGCGCTGTTAGGTATACCACAGTGGTGCGCTGTTAGGTATACCACAGTGGTGCGATGTTAGGTATACCACAGTGGTGAGCTGTTAGGTATACCACAGTGGTGCGCTGTTAGGTATACCACAGTGGTGCGCTGTTAGGTATACCACAGTGGTGAGCTGTTAGGTATACCACAGTGGTCCGCTGTTAGGTATACCACAGTTGTGAGCTGTTAGGTATACCACAGTGGTGCGCTGTTAGGTATACCACAGTGGTGAGTTGTTAGGTATACCACAGTGGTGCGCTGTTAGGTATACCACAGTGGTCCGCTGTTAGGTATACCACAGTGGTGCGCTGTTAGGTATACCACAGTGGTGAGTTGTTAGGTATACCACAGTGGTGCGCTGTTAGGTATACCACAGTGGTGAGCTGTTAGGTATACCACAGTGGTGCGCTGTTAGGTATACCACAGTGGTGCGCTGTTAGGTATACCACAGTGGTGAGCTGTTAGGTATACCACAGTGGTGCGCTGTTAGGTATACCACAGTGGTGCGCTGTTAGGTATACCACAGTGGTGCGCTGTTAGGTATACCACAGTGGTGCGCTGTTAGGTATACCACAGTGGTGCGCTGTTAGGTATACCACAGTGGTGCGCTGTTAGGTATACCACAGTGGTGCGCTGTTAGGTATACCACAGTGGTGCGCTGTTAGGTATACCACAGTGGTGCGCTGTTAGGTATACCACAGTGGTGCGCTGTTAGGTATCGTTTGTTGGCTTGAGAATCATGTTCAGTTTTGTATCGTAAAAAGCTGGCCCAGGAATCATGTGGTTAGTTCTTTATTGTACTAAGCTTGCATATGAACCAGTTAGTTCTTTATTGTACTAAGCTATGACATTAAAGGCAGTTATCTAGATGACCTTGGTGAAGAAATAAGATGACAGACAATGGGTACATTATGTTTTAATCTGGTAAAGCTTTATTTTATTCTGAACAGCCAAGGCATGGCATATTTTATTGTGGGACCATCAATATTTAAAAAATCTTCATATATCGCACAGATAGATCAATGTTCAGTTTTTCATTTTTAAAACAATTAAATACATATGATCTGATGTACATTTATTCCGCCCTCAAAAAGCATGTAAAGCATATACATTTAAAAAAATAGAATATTTCACACAAAAAAGTAATACATACAAATAGGTTTCTGGTCCCCTACCATAGGAATGTACCTTTGTTTCCATGAGCATCATCACCATGTTCTACCAAACTACTCCTAAAAACACCAGTATTTCAGGATGCATTAGCGGTATGTGAACTGTTACGGTTTTGTACAAGCATGTCAATATGTAGTCAAACATTCACTCAAACATCAAAGGAAGATACTTAATATGTGTGCATATACTACATCAAATTGAAGGAACGATGCTATACTTGATGGGTGCATATACTACATCAAATTGAAGGAACGATGCTATACTTGATGGGTGTACATACTAAATCAAAGGAAGGCGATGTACTTAATAAGCAAACTCACTGTGGAGATAGGCTTGAAATTACCTTTTCTGCAAAATTCAAGAAGGCCATAATTATGATAAAAATAAAAAAGCTAGAACACGAGAGGAAATAACAAATTAGTTCATGGGTATAAAACAAAGCATAATCAAGATTTTAGCAACATTTGTTTTTCTAACAAACATGCGTTATGTAACTTTTCTGATATTTTCATTAATTATGGCGGCCATCACAGATTTTACCACATAAATTGCTTCCCGATCTTCCTTTACCACTGCGTAAAATCTGTTGCTGTTGTTTTTAAAATGGACTTTTATTACATTCATACTCAGTCTACTATTTGATGAACATTTGGGCTACATTAAGTCAAGGCAAAGCGCAGTTGCTCTAAACATGACAATGCTCTGGTCCGTACAACAGCAACATGAAAACTAATCATTTGTACTATATACCTTCCAAACGTGGATGGAAACAGGAAAACTAAACTACAGTATCCCAGAATGCAATATTCACAACCTTCCTTTGAGCCAATGTTAACTGGTTATCTACACATTATACCTATGTTCCTATTTGTCTATATGTATACAAGCACACCAGATGAACATGTACGTCTATCTTCAGAAAAATTGCCATTTCAAGAATCGTCAAAATGCCACAGACAGAAATCAAACCAATGGCTATTTTTTTCTGAATATTTAATAAATTCTGTGTCTTTGTTAGACGGAATAAAGTACTCGTGTGAAATAAAAACGTTGTATGTAGTCCCCTATCTGTGAAGCTCAGTGGTTTTGAAGGTTTAAAGAGCTAGGTCATTATATAAAGTCATAATTTTTATTCAAAGAGCTGATGGTGTGGTGTTAGCATACTTGTCTAGAAAGCAGGAGGTCAGTGGTTCGATCCTGTCTGTCGCACGCCAACTTTTGAAATGGCAAGTTTTTAATTAATAATTTGTGTCCTCATTACATGCAATAGGGTACTGGTGTATGTATATGTATACAAGCACACCAGTTGGTATTTGCATCATGGCTAAAGCAGCCGTACAATGTAACAGAATTAGCATAGTTACAATTCTCCCAGGTTTGTACGAGATCCGCATAATACAAAGATGGTCTTATTTTTTTATTCACAAGCTTCTTACAGAAACATACCATTATTTGTGTATCGTTCAAATTTGTTCTTTTCTATCTAGTAATAATTATATAGGCAATATTTAAATTGTTTCAGTATAACATAATTTATCCAGAAGTGCTAGTTGTCTTTGAATACTGTTCATATTTATCAGTTCTAATCTTAAAGGGACACTGTCCGTAAGTAAGCAGATATTGAGCATAACCAAATAACTGGCTGACTTTTATTCAGTGAAATGTATACATGAAAACATGAGGATAGACCCTAAGAAGTATGTAGGAATACATTCGTGAGTTTGAAAAAAAAAAGTTTTAATTATTATATGTAAATAAAGTGGGACCCACAATATTTACATTTTCTGCGATCACGTGACTTCCACTAGCGCATTAGGTTTTCACCACAGTATGTATTGCGAAAGATGTATAGCCCGCTTAGCTCAGTCGAGAGCGTGATCGACCACTTTACGCTCACGCACACTATTATTACTGTGAGTGTAATTTTAGTTTGGGCTGTGAGTTCAAACGCACAAAGCGGATTTACTTTTTTTTGTAACGCGATTGAATTCCGTTAAACAATCTTGCTTTTAATTAGTAAATATTCAATAATGTTTAGTGTGTAATGTTTGCGAACATAATTATTGTGTGTTTTATAAGCTAAACGTTACGGACAGTGTCCCTTTAACTCTATTCTCACGAATATACATTCTGTTTCTGTTTTATACAGAAATATAAACAATACAAGCAAAGCACCAACAGTGGGGCGAACGCCGGATTACGAATTCAACTCTTTAATTGAAAAATCTAAGTAAAAAATGGGATAATTCAGGTGAAATACAAGACAGAGTTATGGTTCTTGTCATACAACATTGTGTGATGATAATGAATAGGTCTGCCTTTCTGACAGTTTATTTTTGAGAACTTAGGAAGAACAAAATATTTAACCAAAACATCAAAACGCATAGATGGAAAGACAGACGGACTTACGAACAGACGGAAATCGCCAAATTATTAGCCTGGATTTGCTATGCAATCTGGCTAAAAAAATTGCTATAATTCCCACTCAAGCACAAGCCCTAATTTACGATACATCGAGCATTCCATTGATAATTTCGCCAGCAAATCGTCTCGATTTCTGCACCAAATTGTCTCGCCTGTCTGCTATATAATAAATATTTCACAATCTCCACCTTCTAGGTCATATTAACAGCCACTAGTGTAATATATTTACATATTGAGCAGGGCAACAAGGAAATGAAATGTCATGCCTATATATGGTCAATATAATCACACACCTGGTCATGTTTGTTACACACTGTTAAAGGCACTATAACCTGCCAAATAACGGCAAAATTACACTACAAAATTGTTTATCCAATTGAATGAATTGAATTGAATGTTGTTTAACGGCTCATCAACACAGTATAGGTTATTTAGAGCCGCCCCAGAGAGAGGGGAAGGATACATAGGAATCCGGGAACCTGCCCTACTCTTATTATCGAATAGATTCCTATGGTTCTTTAACGTGCTCGGAGGATAGACCGATACACGGGACCGCCCGGTTTACGTCCCCATCTGACGGACGAGCATGTTTATCCAAACCCTATCCCAGTGTTCAGGTCACAAAAAAATAAAGTATATGTGCCGATTATAAGTAAAGGTTTATTTTTGATACTAAAAATAACCGTGACTGCATATGCGTAGAATGACTATGAGTTGATAACTCTAAATTCAAAATTCCAGTTTGGGGATTTGTCTGGCTGGTTAAAGCTTTATATTTATATACATTTAATCTATAGAGTTCAGATTTTCAAATTATGTAAGTTATGTATATATACGTCATCATAAGAGGTTTAGTAACGGTGGACATCTGTTGTAAAGCATGCCTGTTGATAGTGGGATAGCTATTTTAACCGTAATGTAGCTGCAAAGGTCATCGCCACATCTCATTTAAAACTATTATAAAATGCATTAAACCATTTCACTTCAAAAATAATGTGGGAGTGTTTTTTTAAAAAACAAACTAGAAGGGTGTTCCATGGAACACTTGTGTCGCCTGCCATGTGCTTATTTCACCAAGTAGAATCCGCTAACTATAAAGTTTGAAGATATGGGGCGCAATCTTTCATGAATTATGGAGCCGTTTTTTTTTTTTAAAGTGTTCAAGTTTAAGAAAAAAGGCATACATCTGCATTGGATAATTGACAAGGAAGAACTGTATAAAGTTTCATGACCATAGGTCAATATTTTGCCAAGTTATGAGCTAGGTGAGGTCTCAGGTGTTAAAGTTTTATGAAAAGCGAGCATAACTCTGCCAAAAATGGAAGCCGTTATTGCACACGTGTAATGACATTCCTTCAGTTAAGATGAATATGTGTGTGAAGATTCATGAAAATAGGTCAAATACGTTTCAAGTTATGGCCAGTTATGAGTTTGGTTAGGTTGCAGGTTAAAGTTTTATGAAAAGGGGCATAACTCTGCTGAAATGGAAGTCAGAGTTATTGGTCATGGGTAACACTATGCTGTGTGGTAAGATGAATAAGTGTGTGAAGTTTTGGTATATAGGTCAAATATTTCTTAAGTTACAGCCAGTTATGAGCTTGGTTATGTTGCAGTTTAGTTTTATGAAAGGGGGCATAACTCTGTCAAAATGGAAGTCGGAGTTCATGGCTAACAATATTATGTGTTGTAAGATGAACATGTGTGAAGTTTCATAAACATAGGTCAAATACTTTTCAAGTTATGGCCAAGGTTAGGCTGCAGGTTAAAGTGTGACGGACAGATGACGACGGACAGACGACGGACAAAGTGATCCCTAAGTGTCTGCCATGCTACACAGGACAAAAAAAAAGCCTCCAAACTGTCAGAGATATTTAGAATTTATAAAATACAAGACCTCAGTATTGAAGTGAGTCGTGAAATGGTATTATATCTTGATTCAATTATGCATGAAGCTAATTTTTATGTTTTATATTATAAATTTAAATAATAGATCATTTAATATTTGATACATAATTATACAGTCACCTATAAGACTCAATTATTTAAGTCTAGGTATTCAAATTCTTAAATTATTCTGACTTGTTTTCTATAATATGTAATGTGTCTTAACAATGTCATCCATCACTATTAAATAAATATAAAGTAAAATATCCAGAAAGACAAGAGGGTCAAAGATGGCCCTAAATTGCTCACCTGGTGACCCGTGTCCATAGCAGACACTTGCAACAATAACAATAGTGAGTCAGATAAAAGAAGATTTTTCTTAAAAGATTTTCCAATATAACTTTTAAACTAGTACTACCGGGCATGCTAAAATTTAACCACAGGATCACCATTTAAACAAAACTTGGTAGAGGACCATGAGCTTGTGCTACATGCAATATCTGAGAGCTCTATACTATCAGGTTTCATAAAACAAGATTGTTTAAGATTTTCCCTATACATATTAAATCTATGTTGAACATGTGACCCCTCAGACGGGGCCAAATTTTACCATAGGGTCTGCAGTTGAACAAACTTGGAAGACTATAAGGTTATGGTACATGCAAAATATTAGACTTTTTGCTCTTGTAATTTAAGAGAAAAAGTTTTTTTTAGGGCTTTAACTATATATATAACTCATTGTAAAACTGTGACTACATGCAAAAGATGAGCTCTGTGCCTTGTTGTTTCAGAGAAGAATTTTTTTCAAGTTTTTCCTTATATAAGTCTCGGCAAAACATGGGACTCCCACCCCACTGGGGCACAGCCATGATGTTTAGCACCGAGGCCTTCCTTTGAACAAACTTGATAGTTAGGTGTTGTCGATCATTAATACAGAAAAACTGTTGAAATCTTTCAGTGGTTCTTGAGAAGAAGACTTTTAAGGTTTCAACCTTTTATGATAATGGCCGCCAAGCGCTGACCATATTTTAACAAATTGGCTTCATTGACCACAGGATCATCCATGTGAAGTTTGGTCAAAATCGTCCAGACAGTTAATGAGAAGTCGTTAGCAAATGTTAATGGGCAGACGAAAGATGACGATGGATGGACAAAAAGCGGTCACAATAGCTCACTTTGAGCCTTCGGCTAAGGTGAACTAAAAATTGCCTAGAAGAGTTTATAAGTGACATGTAATACCAATCACTGGGGCTCAATATCACATAATTTGGAAGACAAACAAAAACTGTCTTGCTATTTCAATCAAATGATTTCTTAGAGAAGATCGTAGACTGTAAGACATATATACATGGTGCATATCTCTATACTACTCATATAGGCCTGAAATCACATTTTCTCGTTCCTGGAGTCTCTGCTTGAGTATCACAATGATCCGGTACCGTATTTCCCCTAATAATGGAGCCGCTCCTTATAGTAGCACCCCCGCTCCCCCCACACCCCCATCCACTCCTAACCTTTTCAAGCCAAAAAAAAAAATGAAGAAAAAAAAAAATATATATAAAAAAGATCTTCAAAATTCAATACATTTTCGATCTTTTGTATCCAAAAATTCCACCCAACCCCAACAAACAAAAATCAAAATTCAGTAAAATTGTACATATTATAAGACATAGCGACCAGGTGCTACTATTACGGGAAAGGAAAAAGGTAGTCGATAACAATCTAACATCAGCCCCGTCATCACCTTGCTGTCTCCGAGTGTTTGTATTCGGCTGCAAGTAAGTTCTGAGTATCTCGATCATCGGAGGCGATAAACTCCGTGTCCCACTCAAGGTCACCGGATAATGCCGGACTGTCACGGCGATCCTGCTTGGCAAGGTTCATGAGGTCCTCTTCCGTAGAAGATCGTTGTTTTCTTAGCGGAATAATGCCAACATCTGCCAAAGTAAAATATAGTAAAATCAACACAATTAAATACGTTCATCTCTAAAATGCTCCAAATTCATTTAATGAGATTTTACCATTAATCAGAGCAAAAAGTTTTCTTACTTGTATATTTTGACTTCACCAAGCATAAACCAGCCAACAAGGACTGTGCGATACAGTCAAAATATACAAGTAAGAAATACAGTCAAAATATACAAGTAAGAAATACAGTCAAAATATACAAGAAAGAAAACAATTTGCTTTGGGTAATGAAAAAGTCTCAATTAGAAAATCTGTCGGTTAGAACATCTGAACTATATCGGTGCATGTAACCTCAAATATAATGGATCACTCACACTTATGTTTAATTGCCAACTAATTATACTGTATTATAATGCATACATGTATACCTGTCAGGGGTTATAACTGAAGATAAAGTCATGCAACACTTCATTATCAGTCTTGTTGTTTTTTTCTTTTATTATTCAATAGTGAACACTGTCCCAATATATATGACCAACTTAAGTTTAATGTATCATTATGTTTTAGCCATTAGCCAAATAAAATTAAAATGTTCGTACATTAACCTGTGGCAAAATTAAGTTCAACATATATTTTGCCTTACATAAACCAGTCACCGAATTCAGTCAAATTGTATGAAGAAGATTGATTATCAGGCCATGGAGGATGGGGCATGTGTGTATTCTTTTTAAAGTGAAGAAATGCAAACTTAAAAAACACACTCCCATTTACCGAAAGAAAAGCTAATAAACAAACCCATCTGTTAAACAATGTCTTTATTATATTTATATATCTATTTTGAATCCATTTTAGGAGGTTTACTTGTGATCAAAACTGTTGTTTTTTATATACATTACCCTTAACCCGCTAAGCACGACTATAATAGCCTTTGCATCCATTGTAAACCCAGATCAGCCTGCGAGTAACTTGCAGGGTTAACAATGTCTGGTTGCTGATCAGTCATTTCCCCCAAAACACCCTTTTGTCACAAAAAATGGAATGGTCTTAATTCAAAGAAAGAACAGTGCATTATATATATGTAGGGGGGTAGGGGTTAATATGTGTGAATTATGAATGTCTTACTACGAGACATCCTAATCTGTCACCTATGTAATAAATTGCAACGTTTGTTGAATTGAATGTTGGTTAATGGCTCATCAACACAGTATACGTTATTTAGAGCCGCCCAAGAGAGGGGAAGGATACATAGGAATCCGGGAACCTGCCCTACTCTTATTATCGAATAGATTCCTATGGTTCTTTAACATGCTCCGAGGATAGACCGATACACGGGACCGCCCGGTTTACGTCCCCATCCGACGGACGAGGCTAAGGGAAAGTGTCTTGCCCAAGAACACACCGACGGAACTCAGTGGCACCACGGAGGATTGAACCCGGGGCCTCCGGTTACAAATCCGCCGTGCTACCGACTGTGCCACGCCAGCCCTCACGTTTGTTGAAAAGATTGATACTCGGGTTATTGAAGGTCTACAAAGTGTTTTAATTAACTTTCAAATAATGTATTAATCTGACACCGCTAACATCTTATGGTAGATAGTGACATGTTCCCTACCAGTCACAGGGCTCAATTTCATTCAGAAACAATCCTTGTTTACACACTGTGTTGTAAATATGCAAGAAATCATGAAAAGAAACTCGTCTGGACACCAACATACATTAAACCATCTGAATTCCATGAAACTTACCAAATATATAAATCTCAGTGTATCCAGGGAGACAATGCAGTTCATGACAAAGTAACATTGTCTTACAACAGTTGTCACCCTTACTATAAATAAATTACCCTCTGAAGGTCTAATTACACTAAACCAACAGGATGTGCTCGCCTGGTGCGGTGCAGTCGAAAGTAGTTCTGTATTAAAGAGTGATAATCTTTTTTCCTTTAAAAAACTTTTTTTAGTGCAGTTTCCTGGTTTTTTTTGGCTGTAACTGTATTCTGGACATGTTGTTGATATTTGAAAATGCAGCTCATCATGTGTTTGACAGTTTTTGATATAAATTTGGGAAGTGAAAGTAGACAGGGTATGAAATTGCAAGGGGTAAAATAGTGTTGACCTTTGACCCGGTGTTAGTATACAACTGAAGAAATGTTTCTTAGAAGGTACCCACTATTTCCTTGTTGATGTTTAATAACAGACATGTTTATTTGCATGATAAAGTAAGTTTCCCAGAATCTTAACGAGGTTTGAGTTTTTAACAGGTTGTCAACATTCTAACTTTACTATGGAAGGGCAATGGAGACTCATTTACGCTATTATAACCTGAATGTATAAAATAAATATATAAATCTCAGTGTATCCAGGGAGATAATCTAGTTCACGACAAAGAGGCATTGTGTTACAACAGTTGTCACCCCTACTTTAAGGGCACAGTATATACTGCAGGTCATACTACACCAATTCATTTTCCATAGGCCAACCTTATAGCTCTAAGCTCTGTACTGAGTTCCCTAATATAGGAAGCTATATTTTTTATTACTTGTTTTGAAAGACCTATCTTAGTTTTATCAAAAAAACATACAGAAGCCATACATTGAGTATGTTTTGAAAAAGCTGTTTGGGTCGGATGGTGCTGACCCACCTACTTGCATGTAGAAACATGAGGAAAATGTAAAATATACTTCTTTCTTTGATTATGCAACACATTATGAATACATTGCACAATGTATGATTTAACCTTTATAAGTACTCTTCAAAAGTTGAATTTTAATTTTTTAGCAAGATTTTTTGGTTTGTTTACCTTGACAACCAATCAAAATTAAGAGATTCTGTGTAATAGCTCCGAATTTACCCTGGAACTTTTTCCCTGCCCGCTGATTGGTTGGTAATTGGTGTAGTCTGATCTGCACACAGTATACTTACTAACTATTCAACACACTGTTCCACACAGAGTATGTTATTTTCAATGATGTGAGTGTGACAAAGTGACTGCTGGTGGAAATGATACAATCAGAAAGTGAAAAGGGTTCCAGAAGGTAGACACCAAACCATACACCAACCCATGTTGGAGTACACACAGACATATTAATTGTTATTAGGTCTGTGGAGTACAGAAGGTTATAAAGGTAAGACACCAACCCATAATCACACCAACCCATGTTGACACCAATCCATGTTGGAGTACAGAAGGTTAAAAACCAACCCATTTTGAACCATATTTAACAAGGTTGGTAAATTCCGGTCTACTAGGCATTAAACAATCTGCAGTTTTCTAATATGACAAAGTTCTCTCCGTTTGCCTGGGTGAGCCAATTAACATCCTACAACGGGGACAAGCTACATGTCCGATGACATCATTTCTAGATTTAACACAGTTGCTGTGTCATTCTGCATAATTGGGCATGAACAATCAGTTCATAATCAGTTCATGGCCACATTTTGATTAGATTTTCGGTGAGTAATAGAATATTATTAATTACAGTCAGAAATCCAGCAGGACATATGGGCATTTTCAAACGTGTTTCATGTCATTTCACAGTGAGGCTTAAGCAATGTAAACTGTGGGTGAAATGAATATGTTCCAAATATTAAGTAACTCTGACATTTACCATTGTGAAAGAAAAATGTTTGTGACTATTTAACTTCCTCAGTTATCCGAAATAACTTGCTTTCATAGAATTTGTTTGTTATTAACACATTTTTATGGAGTTTGTATGTAAAGAATATGTATTCTATAACAAGTATTCACAGATTTTGTAAAATTAGGTATCTTTTTTATTGTTTCATATTACCTGTTGAAAACAAGCATTTCTGTTGCTAACAGGCATTCTATTGTTGTGAGGCTTAGGGATTTTACGCCATAAGGAGATATGGCGAAATAAGAATGGAACATTACAGTGGCATAGCTGCCTATAGGCACTGTAGGCACGTGCCTACACATTGTCCCCAGAAATCAAAAAAATAAAAATGCCAAAAATGCAATAAAAACAGAAGGGGTATGGGGTGGAGGGGTACGGTCAGCTCATACCAATTTTTACTCGTGGTCTTTTCAGAAAATAAAAGTCGAACTGTTTTCGCACGAGGTCTTTCGAAATCAAACACACCATGATTGTGCAAAATTTCGAAAGATTTTCAGAAAGCAAGTATTCATATAATATATGTTATTTTGTTCTGTTGCGATGTTTTTGTTGCGAAATCGCAGATTACAAAAGCTTTAAATCGCAGGTTAAAAACATACTGTTTTCTGCTTAAAATACAGTCAGAATGCAGGATTTGGCTTCCTTCTAAAAAAAAATCACGGGACCCCGCTACACCTTGTGCCTACACACTGATTTAGACACAGCTACACTCCTGCATTATGAGCAGTATGGTGTTTTGTAGCTTTAAATTATACACCAACAAGCAGTATGGTACAATATGTCTTGGAGATTATATGCCAATAGGCAGTATGGTGTGATATGGTTTGGAGATTATATGCCAATAGGCAGTATGTTGTGATATGGCTTGGAGATTATATGCCAATAGGCAGTATGTTGTGATATGGCTTGGAGATTATATGCCAACTGCCAGTATGGTGTGATATGACTTGGAGATTATATGCCAACTGCCAGTATGGTGTGATATGGCTTGGAGATTATAAGCCAGCTGGCAGCATGGTATGATATGGCTTGGAGATTATAAGCTAGCTGGCAGCATGGTTTTGATAGGGCATGAGATTATACGCCAACTGGCAGTACGGTTTGATATGGCTTAAAGATTATACGCCAATAGGCAGTATGGTGTGACTTGGAGATTATATGCCAACTGGCAGCATGGTATGATATGGCTTGGAGATTATATGCCAATAGGCAGTATGGTGTGATATGGCTTGGAGATTATATGCCAATAGGCAGTATGGTGTGATATGGCTTGGAGATTATATGCCAATAGCAAGTATGGTGTGATATGGCTTGGAGATTATACGCCAATAGGCAGTATGGTGTGATATGACTTGGAAATTATATGCCAACTGCCAGTATGGAGTGATATGGCTTGAAGATTATATGCCAACTGGCAGCATGGTGTGATATGATTTGGAGATTATATGCCAACTGGCAACATGGTATGATATGGCTTGGAGATTATACAGCAACAGGCAGGCAGTTGGGATATGGCTTGGAGACTATACAACAAACAAATAGTATGGTGTGATATGGCGTGGAGATTATACACCAACAGCAAGTATGGTGTGATATGGCTTGGACATTATACAGCAACAGGTAGTATACTGTGATATGACTTTTGAAGATTATAAGTCAACTGGCAACATGGTATGATATGGCTTGGAGATTATATGCCAACCACCAGTCAACCACCAGCATGGTGTTTTGGCTTAGAGATTATTCCCCAGCAAGCAGTGTGGTGCAATATGGCTTGGGAGATTATACATCAACTGGCAGAATGGTGTGATATGGCTTGGAGATTATGCGCCAACAACCAGAATGGTGTGATATAGCTTGGTGATTGTGCACCAACAGGCAGTCTGATGTGAAATGGCTTAGAGACAATAGAGACATACATACCTTCATCATGATCCCACTCCAGTTCCACAGAGTTTGACCCTTCTGTATGGGACCTGTCCCTCGTCTGCTGTGTGGGCGTGGAAGAACTATTAGTACTATGGCCATCATTCGATTCTTATAAAAATATGAAAATATCATATTAGTTTTAAATCAGGAACTATAAACAGATATATATTTACATCTCTAAATCCTAATTGCCAACTTTACACAAGGCAACTGGAGATCTCTCAGAAGCTATATCTCACATTATTTTCACTACTGTAGACATGTTTTCTATTTATTAATAATTTGCCAATCCTTCGTTTGATGTCATGGTTTTTGTTTTTGTTGGGCGTAGTGTAGATCTTTGAGAGGTACAACAAATATGGAGACATTGTCCCTTTCCATTAAAATGTAAATATATTTTACGCCATGATGTCTGATACAACCTTAACAAGAAAACAGTCTGACAGACATCCAAATCCTTCATAAAATTGTCCCTCCATATGCTTTCTTTGTGTGTAGCTAATAACAAAATCCCGATTTGAGAAATGCGACTCTTTTATACTGGCTCCAGGTTGGCCTGTCAGTAGTTGCCAAGGTTACTATAATTGTATTTCTATAGCCATGTTGTTATAAACAATAGAAAGTTTAATGAATTTTAAACTAAGCAATATCTGCTGCATCAATCAACCTGACAATTACTTTCTGAAAATGAGTTATCTCAACACTTTCCGAACATCACCAGATATGAGGTTTAATTGCAATTTCACCAATGTTTCATAAAAAAAATAAAAGTATATAAATAAAAGAAATGTGGTTTACGACCCAATCACAAATCATATTATCTTATATTGGAACTTCAACCTCAGAGGGAGATGAGATGAGCTTGCCCCGCCGACGGGCGAACCCATAGTGATGCAGGGCAGAGGTATGTAGTTCAACACCACATGGCCCTGCCCACTGAGCTGCTGAGGCCTTTCATAATATACCATAAATAGAAGCATGAATTCATATTTGCTAAGGTCTCTGATATAAATAGAAATATGAACTGATAGCTGATGAGGTCTCTGATATAAACAGAAGTATGAATTGATAGCTGATGAGGCCTCTGATATAAACAGAAGTATGAATTGATTACTGCTGAGGCCTCTGATATAAATAGAAGTATGAATTGATAACTGCTGTGGCCTCTGATATAAACAGAAGTATGAATTGATTACTGCTGAGGCCTCTGATATAAACAGAAGTATGAATTGATAACTGCTGAGGCCTCTGATATAAACAGAAGTATGAATTGATAGCTGATGAGGCCTCTGATATAAACAGAAGTATGAATTGATTACTGCTGAGGCCTCTGATATAAACAGAAGTATGAATTGATAGCTGATGAGGCCTCTGATATAAACAGAAGTATGAATTAATAACTGCTGTGGCCTCTCATATAAACAGAAGCATGAATTGATAACTGCTGAGGCCTCTGATATAAACAGAAGTATGAATTGATAACTGCTGAGGCCTCTGATATAAACAGAAGTATGAATTGATAGCTGATGAGGCCTCTGATACAAACAGAAGTATGAATTGATAACTGCTGTGGCCTCTCATATAAACAGAAGCATGAATTGATAACTGCTGAGGCCTCTGATATAAACAGAAGTATGAATTGATAACTGCTGAGGCCTCTGATATAAACAGAAGTATGAATTGATAGCTGATGAGGCCTCTGATATAAACAGAAGTATGAATTGATAACTGCTGTGGCCTCTCATATAAACAGAAGCATGAATTGATAACTGCTGAGGCCTCTGATATAAACAGAAGTATGAATTGATAGCTGATGAGGTCTCTGATATAAACAGAAGTATGAATTGATAACTGCTGTGGCCTCTCATATAAACAGAAGCATGAATTGATAACTGCTGAGGCCTCTGATATAAACAGAAGTATGAATTGATAACTGCTGAGGCCTCTGATATAAACAGAAGTATGAATTGATAGCTGATGAGGCCTCTGATATAAACAGAAGTATGAATTGATAACTGCTGTGGCCTCTCATATAAACAGAAGCATGAATTGATAACTGCTGAGGCCTCCGATATAAACAGAAGTATGAATTGATTACTGCTGAGGCCTCTGATATAAACAGAAGTATGAATTGATAACTGCTGAGGTCTCTGATATAAACAGAAGTGTGAATGATAGCTGCGGAGGCCTCTGATATAAAATTGATTACTGCTGAGGCCCCTGATATAAACAGAAGTATGAATTGATAACTGCTGAGGTCTCTGATATAAACAGAAGTGTGAATGATAGCTGCTGAGGCCTCTGATATAAAACTGATTACTGCTGAGGCCCCTGATATAAACAGAAATATGAACTGATAACTGCTGAGGCCTCTGATATAAACAGAAGTATGAATTGATTACTGCTGAGGCCTATGATATAAACAGAAGTATGAATTGATAGCTGCTGGGGCCTCTGATATAAACAGAAGTATGAATTGATTACGGCTGAGGCCTCTGATAGAAATAGAAGTTGAACTGATAACTGCTGAGGCCTCTGATATAAACAGAACTACAAATATACCTTTCCTTAAATGTGCTGTGGCCTTGAGTGAGCGAGCTTTCACACTCTCTAGAAACATCTCAAAGTCATCTTCCCCTCCAGCTCTGTAAATGGTAAGGTATGCTACATAGAGAACACCCAACTTAAAATAAGAATTCTACAACATAGGAGCTCAATCTGCTTATATAATATACTTAAAGCACATACATTTTAAACTAATAACATACTAAAGCACATACATTTTAAACTAACAAAATAAATGAAGTATATACATTTTAAACTAATTACATACTAAAGCACATTAATTCTAAACTAATAAAATAGATCAAGTACATATATTTTAAACTAATAACATACTGAACTACATGCATTTTGAATATCCCACTGGCAGCCGACTTGTGAGAAAGTGTTGATACTTATGGATGGCTGGATGTATACATTACTGGTTCTACCCAGATAATGGGGTGGTCTGCCTCAACCACAAAAATATTGACTGTCATATATGGCCTAACATGCACTAACAAGAGGCCCAAGAGGGCCTGTGGACCCTCTACTCGCTAAAGATAAGCTTTATGTATAAGGGGCCATAACTCTGTCAAAAATTATTCAACCGGAACATGGTGATACACAACTAGGCTTGGTACCGATTAATTTTCGTTGAAATCCGGCCAGAGGTTCAGGAGCACTGATCAGTACAAAGTTTGTGTATTAAAACCTTTAAGGGGCCATAACTCTGCCCAAAATTCATGAAATGCACAACTAGGCTTGTTACTGATCATCCCTGCCAAGATTCGTTGAAATCCGGTCAAGGGATCAGGAGTTTGTGTATTAAAACCTTTAAAAGGCCATAACTCTGACAAAATCATTCAAGCAGAACACGGCTCTGATATGCATAACGAGACCTGGAACAGATCATCCCTAAAACGTTTTGTACAACTAGGCTTGGTACTGATCATCCCTGCAATGTTCTATTGAAATCCGGCCAAATGAAGGCCCTTTCATCTTAACGAGGCAAAATACAGCATTTTTTAACTAAATCAAGGGCCATAACTTCAGTGTTACTAATCCGATTTGGTTGGTTTTCAAACTTGTCCAAGGTTTCATTGATAGTAACAATCTGGTAAAGTTTGGTAAAGATCGGATGAATAAGAGGCCAAGAGGCCCAAGAGGGCCTGTGGACGCTCTACTGGCTAAAGATAAAGTTTATGTATAAGGGGCCATAATCATTCAACCGGAACATGGCAATGACATGCGCAACTAGACCAAGTTCCACTGGAATCCGGCCAGAGGTTCAGGAGAAATAATCTGTACGAAGTATATTATAACCTTTAAAGGACCTTACTCTGCCAAAATTCATTCAACTGGAACATGGCAACCGGGTTTGGTACTCATCATCCAGCTAAGATTCATTCAAAAAAATAAAATAAAATAAAAATCTGGCCAGGGGTTCAAGAGAACTAGTCCAGACAAAGGGCCATAACTCCGACAAAGCCATTCAACCGGAACACGGTGACCATATGTAAAACTAGGCTTGGCACTGATCATCCATGGAAAGTTTTGCTGAAATCCGGCCAAACGAAGGTCCTATTGTCTTGAGGCAAAATACAGCATTTTTTGGTAAAGTTTGGTAAAGATCGGATGAAAAACAAAGGTGCTATACAGAGTGTTGACATCAAAAAGTTAACACATTTTTTGATAATTCAAGGGCCATAACTTTGAAATTACTTGTCCAATCTGACTGTTGATCAAGCTTTTATCAATATTAACAATCTGGCAAAGTTTGGTAAAGATAGAATGCAAAATGGAGGCGCTAGAGTGTAGACAAGACAGAATATAGAAATTTTTGTTAACTCAAGGGTAATAACTCCTGTGTTACTGGTCCGATCTGGTTTTCGAACTCGTCCAAGCTTTCATTGGTATTAAAAATCTAGTAAAGTTTAGTAAAGAGCGGATGAAAAACAAAGGTGCTAAAGTGTTGACAACAAAAAGTTAACGAACAACCCAATCTGGCTGGTTTTCAAATCGTCCGAGCTTTCAATCACATCAACAATCTAGTAAAGTTTGGAAAAGATTCAATGAACAAGGGCCCAAGAGGGCCTGTGGATGCTCTACTGGCTTAAACGGCTCTTATATCAGGGGATGTCGTCATAAAATTACATAAAATTACATTCAGTACTTCTTTTAAAACATCGCAAAAAAACTCACAAAACAACAACACCCACAACAGAAATTTAAACCCTTAACCCATGCTAACAATTTAAACAAGAGGCCCTAGTTCTAATTTGGTATGGTTATTTAGGGACTCGAGGCACAACAATTGTTTAAGTAGGTCTTGACGGCCTGTAGAGGGACCCCTTCATGCAGGCGGTGAAAAACTATTCAATATTAATCGTTGTGCCTCGAGTCCCTAAATAACCATACTAAATTAGAACTAGGTGTTGTTTTAGGTAAAAACAGATGTCTCTCCTACAGAAGAAAGGGCCATAAATCTGCCAAAAATCATTTAACTGGAACACAACTAGGCTTGGTAATGGTCATCCCTACCAAGTTTCATGGAAATCCAAGCAGGGGATCAGGAGAAGTAGTCGAGACAAAGCTTATGTATTAAAACCTTTAAAGGGATATAACTCCACCAAAAATCATTCAACTGGAACAAAACAATGATATATGAATCCAAGTTTCGTTGAAAGCCGAATAGTGGTTGAGGAGAACTAGTCCGGACAAAGTTAGTCTATTAAAACATTTTAAAGAGCAACAACTCCACCAAATATCATTCAACTGGAACACGACAATGATAGGCTCAACTAGGCTTGGTACTGATATTCCTGCCAAGTTTCACTGAAATCCAGCCAGAGGTTTGGGAAAACTAGTCCGGATAATGTTTTTGTATAAGGGGCCATGATCATCCTTGCCAAGTTTCGTTGAAATCCGGCCAGGGGATCAGCAGAACTAGCAAGACAAATACTGTGTAATAAAACCTTTAAAGGGCCATAACTCCACCAAAAATCTTTTAACCGGAACACAGTGATGATATGCACAACAAGGCAATGATCATCCCTGCAACATTTCGCTAAAATCCGTCCAGGAGTTCAAGTATTAAAACCTTTAAAGGGCCATGAATCCGTCAAAAATCATTCAACCAGAACATGGCGAAGATATGCACAACTAGACTTGATACTGATCATCCTTGCCAAGTTTCTTTGAAATCTGGCCAGGGGTTCAGCAGAACTAGTCAGGACAATGTTTGTGTAGTAAAACGTTTAAAGGGCCATTACTCTGCCAAAAATCTTTCAACCGGAAAACATTGATGACATGCACAACTAGGTTTGGTACTGATCATTCCTGCAATGTTTCTCTGAAAACCGGCCCGGGGTTCAGGAGAACTAGTCTGGACAAACTTTGTGTAGTAAAACCTTTAAAGGGCCATAACTCTGCCAAAAATCTTTCAACCGGAACACTGCAAAGAAATGCACAACTAGGCTTGATACTGATCATCCTTGCCAAGCTGGCAAGTTCAGCAAAACTAGTTCAGACAAAGTTTGTGTATTAAAACCTTTAAAGGGCCGTAACTCCACCAAAAATCTTTCAACCGAAACACAGTGATGATATGCACAACTAGGCAATGATCATCCCTGCAACATTTCGCTGAAATCCGTCCAGGAGTTCAACAAACACTAGTCTGGACAATGTTTGTGTATTGAAACCTTTAAAGGGCCATAAATCTGTCAAAAATCATTCAACCGGAACACGGCGACGATATGCACAATAGGCTTGATACTTATCATCCTTGCCAAGTTTCGTTGGGGTTCAGCAGAACCAGTCCGGACATGTTTGTGTAGTAAAATGTTTAAAGGGCCATAACTCTGCCAAAAATCTTTCAACCGGAATACGGTGATAATATGCACAACTAGGTTTGGTACTGATCATCCCTGCAATGTTTCTCTGAACTCTGGCCAGGAGTTCAGGAGAACTAGTCCGGACAAAGTTTGTGTAGTAAAACCTTTAAAGGGCCATAACACTGCCAAATTTCATTCAACTGGAACATGGTGATGATATGCACAACTAGGCTTGATACTGATCATCCTTGTCAAGTTTCGTTGAAATCTGGCGAGGGGTTCAGCAGAACTAGTTCATACAAATTATGTGTATTATTTATGTGAGCCATAACTCTGCCAAAAATCATTCAACTGGAACAAGGTGATGATATGCACAACTATGCTTTATACTGATTATCCCTACGAAGTTTTTCTGAAATACGACAATATGAAGACCCTATCATAACAATCTGGTAAAGTTTGGTAAAGATCGGATACAACATAAAGGTGCTAGAGTATCGACATCAAAAAGTTAATGCATTTTTCAATAATTCAAGGGCCATAACTTTGGTGTTACTGGTCCGATCTCGCTGTTTTATTAACTTGACCGAGCTTTCATCAATATAAACAATCTGGCAAAGTTTGGTAAAGGTAGAATGCAAAATGGAGGCGCTAGGGTGTTGAAAAGACAAAAATATTACAACTTTCGTTAATTCAAGGGCAATTACTCATGTGTTACTGGTCCGATCTGGCTGGTTTCCGAACTTGTCCGAGCTTTCATTGATATTAACAATCTTCTAAAGTTTGGTAAAATCTGATGAAAAATAAAGTTGCTAGTGTTGACATCAAAAAAATTACATTTTTCAATAATTCAAGGGCCATAACTTCAGTGTTACAGGTCCGATCAGGCTGGTTTTCGAACTTGACCGAGAATACATCAATATCAACAATCTGGCAAAGGTTGGTAAAGGTAGGATGCAAAATGGCGACGCTAGAGAGTTGACAAAACAAAACACAGCAATTTTTGTTAATTCAAGGGCAAAAACTCCAGTGTTACTGGTCCTGGCTGGTTTTCGAACTCGTCCAAGCTTTCATGGATATTAATAATCCGGTAAAGTTTGGTAAAGATCGGATGAAAAAAAAAGGTGCTAGAAAAGTTAACAGACGACGGACAGATGGACGGACGGACAATGATTGACAAAAGACCATGGCATAAGCCCTACTGGTCTTTGTTGGCCAGTAAAGCTAAAATTCGCATAAAACATTTTCAATTGAGCTTATTCAAATATTCATAGGCTGACAATTGTGTTCTATAAATCAGTTTCAGCACTTCATGCATGGTAGTTTCCTACAGTAACTTGATTATGTTAAGCCCTTATGTGCCACAATAAAGAGCTATACTGCATTATGTTCACTGACAAAGACCTTGCAACAAACTTGAACTATCACTGAAGGTGATGAATACCCCCGCTTTTTTGCTCTAGCCGATGATGGGCAAAATCAAGAATAATAAATATCTAAAATATCTGTTAATTTATTAATGTGAAAAAAATTCTAATTAAAACAAAGGTTTTTTAAAATTCTGTAAAATAAAATTGCAGAATCGAAAAACCATTAATGCAGAGACAAATCATATCATCACGTGTGAACTGTATGTTAAAGGTGTATTAAAAATCCATGAAAAGTGTTAAAGTGAAAGCCACATGAAGTTCATTATAGAGAGAAAAACTCTTAAGTCCAATAAAGGGCAATGATTCTGTAATAAATTAGGCATCAACAATTTGTGATGTAGAAGGACATAAGGTAATCAGTTGTTATGTGTACATGAAGTTTGGGAACAATCAATTCAAATGTTAGAGAAAAAATGTGTTAACAGGCCATTATACACTATTAGAGTGGAAAATTCTAAGTCGAACAAAGGGCCATAATTCTGTAATAAATTAGGCAATCAATGATGGGTGAATGTAGAGGGACATAAGGTCATCAGTTGTTATGTGTACATGAAGTTTGGGAACAATCAATTCGAAAAATGTTTGAGAAAAAATGTATTAACAGGTCATTATACAATATTAAAGAGGACAGCTCTAAGTCAAACAAAGGGCCATAATTCTAAATTAAATTAGGCAATCAACGATGGGTAATGTACAGGGACATAAGGTCATCAATTGTTATGCCTATATTAAGTTTGGGAACAATCAATTCGAAAGTGTTTGAGAAAAAAATGTGTTAACATGTCATAATACAATATTAGAGTGGAAAATTCTATGTCAAACAAAGGGCCATAATTCTGTAATAAATTAGGCAATCAATGATGGGTGATGTACAGGGACATAAGGTCATCAGTTGTTATGTGTACATGAAGTCTGGGAACAATCAATTCGAAAATGTTTGAGAAAAAATGTATTAACGGGTCATTATAACAATATTAGAGTGGAAAATTCTAAGTTAAACAAAGGATCATAATTCTAAACTAAATTAGGCGATATATGATGGGTGATGTACAGGGACAAAAGGTCATCAGTTGTAATGTATATATTAAGTTTGGGAACAATCAATTCAAAAGTGTTTGAGATATGCAAGTATTAAAAATGTGTTACTCGATGCGACGGGATGCGACGGGATGCAATGGGACAAAAATGTGTGATGGGATGTTACAGACAACGTGATTCTTATATAGCCCCACTTCACTTTGTGAAAGCGGGAATATAACAAAAAATATCAGCAGCAAAGTCAGACAACTTAAACTTCCCACTAACCATCCTCCCCTACCATCCATGACTAGGGGTCATTTGTTCTCATGCTACCAACTCCCCATCCTCCCCTACCATCAATGACTTGGGGTCATTTGTACTTACACTTCCCAACTCCCCATCCTCCCCCCACCATCCATGACTAGGGACCATTTGTACTTACACTTCCCACTCCCAATCCTCCCCCACCATCAATGACTTGGGACCATTTGTACTTACACTTCCCAACTCCCCATCCCCCCCCCACCATCAATGACTAGGGACCATTTGTACTTACACTTCCAACTCCCCATCCTCCCCTACCATCCATGACTTGGGGCCATTTGTACTTACACTTCCCACTCCCCATCCTCCCCTACCATCCATGACTTGGGGCCATTTGTACTTACACTTCCCATTCCCCATCCTCCCCCACCATCCATGACTTGGGGCCATTTGTACTTACACTTCCCACTCCCAATCCTCCCCCACCATCCATGACTAGGGGCCATTTGTACTTACACTTCCCACTCCCCATCCTCCCCCACCATCCATGACTAGGGACCATTTGTACTTACACTTCCCACTCCCCATCCTCCCCTACCATCCATGACTTGGGGCCATTTGTACTTACACTTCCCATTCCCCATCCTCCCCCACCATCCATGACTTGGGGCCATTTGTACTTACACTTCCCACTCCCAATCCTCCCCCACCATCCATGACTAGGGGCCATTTGTACTTACACTTCCCACTCCCCATCCTCCCCCACCATCCATGACTAGGGACCATTTGTACTTACACTTCCAACTCCCCATCCTCACTCACCATCCATGACTTGGGGCCATTTGTACTCTCACTTCCCACTCCCCATCCTCCCCCACCATCAATGACTAGGGGCCATTTGTACTTACACTTCCCACTCCCCTTCCTCCCCCACCATCAATGACTAGGGGCCATTTGTACTTACACTTCCAACTCCCCATCCTCCCCCACCATCCATGACTTGGGGCCATTTGTACTCACACTTCCCACCCCCAATCCTCCCTACCAACCATGACTAGGGCCATTTGTACATCCATTTCCCAATCCCATCCTCCCCCACCATCCATGACTAGGGACCATCTGTACTCACACTTCACACTACCCATCCTCCCCCACCATCAATGACTTTGGACCATTTGTACTTACACTTCCCACTCCCCATCCTCCCCAACCATCAATGACTTGGGGCCATTTGTACTTACACTTCCCACTCCCCATCCTCCCCCATGATCCATGACTTGGGGCCATTTGTACTTACACTTCCCACTCCCCATCCTCCCCCACCATCCATGACTAGGGGCCATTTGTACTTACACTTCAGACTCCCCATCCTTCCCCACCATCCATGACTAGGGACCATTTGTACTTACACTTTGTACTCCCCATCCTCCCCCACCATCCTCCCCCACCATTCATGACTAGGGGCCAGTTGTACTCACACTTCCCACTCCCCATCCTCCCCCACCATCCATGACTTGGGACCATTTGTACTACACTACCCACTCCCCATCCTCCCTCACCATCCATGACTTGGGACCATTTGTACTACACTACCCACTCCCCATCCTCCCCCTTCATCCATGACTTGGGACCATTTGTACTTACACTTCCCACTCCCCATCCTCCGCCATGACCCATGACTTGGGACCATTTATACTACACTACCCACTCCCCATCCTCCCCTACCATCCATGACTTGGGACCATTTGTACTTACACTTCCCACTACCCATCCTCCCCCACCATCCATGACTGAGGACCATTTGTACTCACACTTCCCATTCCCCATCCTCCCCCACGATCCATGACTTGGGACCATTTGTACTACACTACCCACTCCCCATCCTCCCCCACCATCCATGACTTGGGACCATTTGTACTTACACTTCCCACTCCCCATCCTCCCCCACCATCCATGACTAGGGACCATTTGTACTTACACTTCCCACTCCCCATCCTCCCCCACCATCCATGACTAGGGACCATTTGTACTCACACTTCCTACTCCCCATCCTCCCCCACCAACCATGACTAGGGCCATTTGTACTTACACTTCCCACTCCCCATCCTCCCCCACCATCCATGACTAGGGGCCATTTGTACTTACACTTCCCACTCCCCATCCTCCCCCACCATCCATGACTAGGGGCCATTTGTACTTACACTTCCCACTCCCCATCCTCCCCCGCCATCCATGACTAGGGACCATTTGAACTTACACTTCATACTCCCCACCCTCCCCCACCATCCTCCCCCACCATCCATTACTAGGGGCCAGTTGTACTCACACTTCCCAGTCCCCATCCTCCCCCACCATCCATGACTTGGGACCATTTGTACTACACTACCCACTCCCCATCCTCCCCCACCATCCATGACTTGGGACCATTTGTACTTACACTTCCCACTCCCCATCCTCCCCCACCATCCATGACTTGGGACCATTTGTACTACACTCCCCACTCCCCATCCTCCCCCACCATCCATGACTTGGCACCATTTGTACTTACACTTCCCACTCCCTATCCTCCCCCACCATCCATGACTAGGGACCATTTGTACTCACACTTCCCACTCCCCATCCTCCCCCACCATCCATGACTAGGGACCATTTGTACTTACACTTCCCACTCCCCATCCTCCCCCACCATCCATGACTTGGGGCCATTTGTAGATGCCTTTGCTTCGCGCTCCTTGTCGCGCTGCAGACGGGCGATACTGGCTGCCTCCCTCCGAGCCTCGTAATAGGCCTCCTCCTCACGACGTAATTCCTCCTCCTCGTCATTAAGCTAAAAATAAAGAAAAACTCTACAATACCCATGGCATGATAATTGTCCATCTTTTACCTTAACATCATATTTTAAATGCTACAGCTCACGTATCATATTGCACAACATATCTTACTATAATTTTTACATATTTTTTTTAAAGTTTAAAAATACTGAAGCATTTACATCCTATTTACATCAGTACATTTTACATTATATTTTATTTTTTAAAACTTTCAACATAAAATTTAATATTTCATGTCCTAATTATATCATATTTCACACATCATATTTATATCATATTTCATACATCATATTTATATCATATTTCACACATCATATTTATATTTTAATATTTTACATCATATTTCTCCTTCTTTTTTAATATTAAAAATCCTACTTTAAAAATATTGTAACCAACGTTGACCATGATGGCTATCGGTGGGAAACTGACTGCTACGTTGGCGTGGGTGAGCTTAATAAAAATTAGAAGTTTATATCTCAAAGTGAAAAAAATATACATATTTTCGCTTGTGTTCATTAATTCTCAAGTGAAAATATAAGTTTTCTAACTTCTCGATGAAAATAAATTGATGTTTACTCCAAACAAATATACTATCCTGAATACGAATCTGAATATCTTAAATAAATAGTCACTCCCTGTCCATGAAATGTTTAAGCTACATTAACTGTATATAACTGTCTTCATCTTTTAATTTTCTTTAAAACTAAACTTTATATTATATTAATGCATAAATGTTTCAGGCTGCAGCAGTTGGTACTGTAATATATATATTTTTGCCATTCTATTTAAATCATGTCACATGCATAAACACTTGGCTTAAAGTGTCACAACCATGAATTAATACTGCTGGTAGCGTACCACCCAGCTCTTACTAATTGGTTCTAACCAACATCACACAGTTTATGGAACTTCTGTTTCCTATGGCTTAAGGTACTGGACTGGTTACTGGACTGGTTACTGGACTGGTTCTGGACTGGTTACTGGACTGGTTACTGGACTGGTTCTGGACTGGTTACTGGACTGGTACTGGACTGGTTCTGGACTGGTTACTGGACTGGTTACTGGACTGGTACTGGACTGGTACTGGACTGGTTACTGGACTGGTTCTGGACTGGTTACTGGACTGGTTACTGGACTGGTACTGGACTGGTACTGGACTGGTTACTGGACTGGTTACTGGACTGGTACTGGACTGGTACTGGACTGGTTACTGGACTGGTTACTGGACTGGTTACTGGACTGGTACTGGACTGGTACTGGACTGGTTACTGGACTGGTTACTGGACTGGTTACTGGACTGGTACTGGACTGGTTCTTAGAATTGTACTCATTATAGTACAAGAACTTGACCACCCATCTAAAATTGTGTGGACTTTCTACAACTGGTGAGAGGATAAAATCTAATAATGGTGGACAGTAAGTTCATTGACACAAAATGCACAATCAGTGTACTCAGATACAAACCACTGTATTAGTATGCAAAATGATCGTCTGAAAGACTTAGTCCAGACTTATGTAATTCTGAATGCATCTACGGAAATTGTTGTTTACCATGCATGTTTAGATTGCTTTCATTGTTCAATATATAAGGAAGTCTGTGGTTGGGGATAAGGAAGTCTGTGGTTGGAGATAAGGAAGTCTGTGGTTGAAAATAAGAAAGTCTGTGGTTGGGGATAAGAAATCAGAGGTTGGAGTGTAGGTGGAAGAAAGCATGTGGTTGGGAACAATGAAATCTGTGATTGGAGATAAGGAATCAGTGGTTGGAGATAAGGAAGTCTGTGGTAGGAGTGTAGTGGGAAGTCAGTGGTTGAAGTGTAGTGGGAAGGAAGCCTGTGGTTGAAGTGTAGTGGAAAGGAAGTCAGTGGTTGAAGTGTAGTGGGAAGGAAGTCAGTGGTTGAAGTGTAGTGGGAAGGAAGTTAGTGGTTGAAATGTAGTGGAAAGACAGTGGTTGAAGTGAAGTGGGAAGGAAGTCAGTGGTTAAAGTGTAGTGGGAGGGAAGTCAGTGCCTGAAATGTAGTGGGAAGGAAGTCAGTGGTTGAAGTGTAGTGGGAAGTCTGTGTTTGAAGTGTAGTGGGAAGTCAGTGGTTGAAGTGTAGGGGAAGGAAGTCAGTGGTTGAAGTGTAGGGGAAGAAAGTCAGTGGTTGAAGTGTAGGGGGAAGGAAGTCAGTGGTTGAAGTGTAGTGGGAAGGAAGTCAGTGATTGAAGTGTAGTGGGAAGTAAGTCAGTGCTTGAAGTGTAGTGGGAAGGAATCCTGTGGTTGAAGTGTAGTGAGAAGGAAGTCAGTGGTTGAAGTGTATTGGGAAGGAAGTTAGTGGTTGAAGTGTAGTGGGAAGGAAGTCAGTGGTTGAAATGTAGTGGGAAGGAAGTCAGTGGTTGAAGTGTAGTGGGAAGTCAGTGGTTGAAGTGTAGGGGAAGGAAGTCAGTGGTTGAAGTGTAGGGAAAGAAAGTCAGTGGTTGAAGTGTAGTGGGAAGTCAGTGGCTGAAGTGTAGTGGGAAGGAAGTCAGTGCTTGAAGTGTAGTGGGAAGGAAGCCTGTGGTTGAAGTGTAGTGAGAAGGAAGTTAGTGGTTGAAGTGTATTGGGAAGGAAGTTAGTGGTTGAAGTGTAGTGGGAAGGAAGTCAGTGGTTGAAATGTAGTGGGAAGGAAGTCAGTGGTTGAAGTGTAGTGGGAAGGAAGTCAGTGGTTTAAAAGTAGTGGGAAGGAAGTCAGTGGTTGAAGTGTAGTGGGAAGTCAGTGGCTGAAGTGGAGTGGGAAGGAAGTCAGTGGTTTAAAAGTAGTGGGAAGGAAGTCAGTGGTTGAAGTGTAGTGGGAAGGAAGTCAGTGGTTGTAGTGTAGTGGGAAGGAAGTCAGTGGTTTAAGTGTAGTGGGAAGGAAGTCAGTGGTTGAAGTGTAGTGGGAAGGAAGTCAGTGAAATGTAGTGGGAAGGAAGTCAGTGGTTGTAATGTAGTGGGAATGAAGTCAGTGGTTGAAGTGTAGTGGGAATTCACTGGTTGAAGTGTAGTGGGAAGTCTGTGGTTGAAGTGTAGGGGGAAGGAAGTCAGTGATTGAAATGTAGTGGGAAGGAAGTCAGTGGTTGAAGTGTAGTGGGAAGGAAGTCAGTGGTTGAAGCGTAGTGGGAAGTCTGTGGTTGAAGTGTAGGGGAAGGATGTCAGTGGTTGAAGTGTAGTGGGAAGGAAGTCAGTGAAATGTAGTGTAGTGGGAAGGAAGTCAGTGGTTGAAGCGTAGTGGGAAGTCTGTGGTTGAAGTGTAGGGGAAGGAAGTCAGTGGTTGAAGTGTAGTGGGAAGTCAGTGGTTGAAGTGTAGTGGGAAGTCTGTTGTTGAAGTGTAGTGGGAAGGAAGTCAGTGGTTGAAGTGTAATGGGAAGTCTGTGGCTGAAGTGTAGGGAGAAGGAAGTAAGTGGTTGAAGTGTAGTCGGAAGGAAGCCAGTGGTTGAAGTGTAGTGGGAAGTCAGTGGTTGAAGTGTATTGGGAAGTCAGTGGTTGAAGTGTAGTGGGAAGTTAGTGGGTGAAGTGTAGTGGGAAGTAAGTCAGTGATTGAAATGTAGTGGGAAGGAAGTCAGTGGTTGAAAAGTAGTGGGAAGGAAGTCAGTGGTTGAAGTGTAGTGGGAAGGCAGTGGCTGAAGTGTAGTGGGAAGGAAGTCAGAGGTTGAAGTGTAGTGGGAAGGAAGTCAGTGGTTGAAAAGTAGTGGGAAGGAAGTCAGTGGTTGAAGTGTAGTGGAAAGGCAGTGGCTGAAGTGTAGTGGGAAGGAAGTCAGTGGTTGAAGTGTAGTGGGAAGGCAGTGGCTGAAGTGTAGTGGGAAGGAAGTCAGTGGTTAAAGTGTAGTGGGAAGTCAGTGGTTGAAGTGTAGTGGGAAGGAAGAAGTCAGTGCTTGAAGTGTAGTGGGAAGGAAGTCAGTGGTTGAAGTGTAGTGGGAAGTCAGTGGTTGAAGTGTAGTGGGAAGGAAGAAGTCAGTGCTTGAAGTGTAGGGGGAAGGAAGTCAGTGGTTGAAAAGTAGTGGGAAGGAAGTCAGTGGTTGAAGTGTAGTGGGAAGGCAGTGGCTGAAGTGTAGTGGGAAGGAAGTCAGTGGTTGAAGTGTAGTGGGAAGTCAGTGGTTGAAGTGTAGTGGGAAGGAAGAAGTCAGTGCTTGAAGTGTAGTGGGAAGTCAGTGGTTTAAGTGTAGTGGGAAGGAAGTCAGTGGTTGAAGTGTAGTTGGAAGGAAGAAGTCAGTGCTTGAAGTGTAGTGGGAAGTCAGTGGTTTAAGTGTAGTGGGAAGGAAGACAGTGGTTGAAGTGTAGCGGGAAGGAAGTCAGTGGTTGAAGTGTAGGGGGAAGTCTGTGGTTGAAGTGTAGTGGGAAGGAAGTCAGTGGTTGAAGTGTAGTGGGAAGGAAGTCAGTGGTTGAAGTGTAGGGGGAAGGAAGAAGTCAGTGGTTGAAGTGTAGTGGGAAGGAAGTCAGTGGTTGAAGTGAAGTGTAGTGGGAAGGAAGTCAGTAGTGGGAGGAAGTCAATGGTTGTAGTGTAGTGGGAAGGACGTCAGTGATTGAAGTGTAGTGGAAGGAGCCTTTGGTTGGAGATAAGGATGTCTATGGTAAGGAAGTTAGTGGTTGGAGTAGGCGGAAGAAAATCTGTGGTTGGAGATAAGGATGTCATGGTTGGAGATAAGGAGGTCTGTGGATGGAGATAAGAAAGTTAGTGACTGGAGTTTAGGGTGACAGTGTAACACCTTCCAGAAAGATGGCCTTAACTCACCTTTAGGATGGACATACATACAGAAGAACAGAGAGGGTGTAAAGTATACCTTTTGTTCGACCTTGGCGTCATGGATCTGCTGTTCTTGTATGAGAGTATTATATTGTTTGTTGTTGACCAACTGCTTCTCCCGCTCTGTCACTAGTCTAACATAAAGCGTGTAAAATCCATAACACAACATCTAGCAAACACAACTCAATCATGCAATTATCTCACTGCCATGGAGGAAGCCTGATAATTATCATTTTGATTTTTATATTTTTTAATTTTTGCTACCTGCTACCAAATTCTAACTGTTCAAACTCAAAGGAACACAGTGCAATCTTAAAGTTAGCAGCTTGATTTATTTTAATATCAAGCACCATTTTGACTTTAAACATGCCTGCATATAAAATAAAAGGTAATAAAATTTGGAGTATCAGACCCATAGCAGCTGTGAAATTTAACCGAGGGAAATCCCTTTCTAGCGGGTTCTGAGGACCACACCAAGAAGTTGATTGCTATATCAAATTTCCTATGTTTCAGTGCATTCCCAGGTCAGATTTTAAGATTATCTTATTTCATATTTAATTAAAATGCCTTGTTTAATGTGTGGTACCATCCCAAAAATATGTGTGTACGTAGCTACAGGCCTCAGTATTCAATTTTTATTCGTAGGTTTGAATATATTATTGGTATGGCATAATCAACAATTACTGTGAGCTATTTAAATAATTATTAATAATGATTAAAAGTTGATCATTTAGAAAAAGTAACAGGAAGCTGCAAGTTTAACAAGCAAATTCATAGAATTATGGTCCACTGCCAAAGGGCTGTAACTCCAGCATGATAGGTGTGATATTGGGTTATCAAACTTGGCCAAGATATTATGCCCATAAACACTGACCTCAAGTTTCATCAAGAGTGGATTATAAATGTTTTAAGTTATTGAGCGGAAACCGCAAAAATCTTCAGTTTTCAAAAACCCAAGGGCCATAACTCTGGCATTATATATGCGATCTGAATGGTTATCAAATTTGGCTAAGAAATTTTATTTATGGACATAATTCAATACACCATTAATCCAAAGTTTCATCAAGATTGAATTATAAATGTTAAAGTTATTGTCAATGAGCAGAAACTGCAAAAAAAAACTTCAAATTTAAAAAATGCAATGGCCATAACTCCATCATGATAGGTGCAATCTGGCTGGTTATCAAACTTGGTTGAGATATTATTGCTGTAAACATTGTCGCATGAGTAGTTTATAAATGCTGAAGTTACTGAGCAGAAAACACAAATCAATTTTTAAAAAATCAAAGAGTCATAACTCCAGCATGATAAATGCAATCTGGCTGGTTATCGAACTTGGCTGAGATATATTATGCCCATAAACATTGACTGTACATTTCATCAAGATTGGATTATAAATGTTTAGAGTTATTGAACGGAAACCGCAAAATTCTTCAATTCTAAAAAATCCAAGGACCATAACTCCAGCATGATAGGTGCAATCTGGCTGGTTATGGAACTTGGCTGAGATATCATTCCATAAACCTTGTCCCCATGTTTTATCATCAGTGGCTTATAAATGTTAAAGTTACTGAGTGAAACCGTAAAATCAAAAAAATTCAAAAATCCAAGGGCCATAACTCTGGGAAGATAGGTGTGATCTGGCCGGTTATCAAGCTTGCCCGAGGTATTATGCCCATAAACATTGTCCTAAAGTTTCATCAAGTTTGGATTATAAATACTAAAGTTATTGGTCGGAAAGGAAAATCCAAGGGCCATAACTCTGGCATTAAAGGTGCAATCTGACTGGTTATCGAACTTGACCTAGATATTATGGCCATGAACATTCTTCTAAAGTTTCATCAAGATCGGATTATAAATATGAAAGCTATTGCTCGGAAACGAAACTGGCAATGGAACGACGGAATGACGGAAATGCAAATTCAACAGTCCTCCGCCTTTGGCGGTGGACAAAAACATAAAGAATGCCGGGTGTCCTTTCAATTTTTTTTTTTAAATCTGGAATTATTTGAACCTACTGGCAGAGTAGCTCCATGACAATGAAGCATGCATGTGATACTCTGAAAAATAAGAAGATGGGTGTTCAATTATTACAACAAGTATGCACAAAACACGTGTCTATTTCACTACCAATTTTGTCACATGTAAATATCATATGATACTTATATGATTCTCATATGATACATATTATATGATACTTATGATTATGATATGATACATATTATATGATATTTATATGATTCTTATATGATACATATTATATGATACTTATATGATTCTCATATGATACATATTATATGATACTTATGATTATGATATGATACATATTATATGATATTTATATGATTCTTATATGATACATATTATATGATACTTATGATTCTCCTATGATACATATTATATGATACTTATGATTCTCATATGATACATATTATATGATACTTATGATTATGATATGATACATATTATATGATACTTATGATTCTCATATGATACATATTATATGATACTTATGATTATGATATGATACATATTATATGATACTTATATGATTCTGATATGATACATATTATATGATACTTATATGATTCTGATATGATACATATTATATGATACTTATGATTCTCATATGATACATATTATATGATACTTATATAATTCTTATATGATACATATTATATGATACTTATATGATTCTGATATGATACATATTATATGATACTTATGATTCTCATATGATACATATTATATGATACTTATATAATTCTTATATGATACATATTATATGATACTTATATGATTCTGATATGATACATATTATATGATACTTATGATTCTCATATAATACATATTATATGATACTTATATGATTCTGATATGATACATATTATATGATACTTATGATTCTCATATGATACATATTATATGATACTTATCTGATTCTCATATAATACATATTATATGATACTTATATAATTCTTATATGATACATATTATATGATACTTATATGATTCTGATATGATACATATTATATGATACTTATGATTCTCATATAATACATATTATATGATACTTATGATTCTCATATGATACATATTATATGATACTTATATGATTCTCATATGATACATAGTATATGATATTTATATGATTCTCATATGATACATATTATATGACACTTATATGATTCTTATATGATACATATTATATGATATTCATATGATTATCATATGATACATATTATATGACACTTATATGATTCTGATATGATACATATTATATGATATTCATATGATTCTCATATGATACATATTATATGATACTTATGATTCTCATATGATACATATTATATGATACTTATATGATTCTGATATGATACATATTATATGATATTTATATGATTCTCATATGATACATATTATATGATACTTATGATTCTCATATGATACATATTATATGATACTTATATGATTCTGATATGATACATAGTATATGATATTTATATGATTCTCATATGATACATATTATATGATACTTATGATTCTCATATGATACATATTATATGATACTTATGATTCTCATATGATACATATTATATGATACTTATATGATTCTCATATGATACATATTATATGATATTTATATGATTCTCATATGATACATATTATATGATACTTATGATTCTCATATGATACATATTATATGATACTTATGATTCTCATATGATACATATTATATAATACTTATATGATTCTGATATGATACATATTATATGATATTTATATGATTCTCATATGATACATATTATATGATACTTATGATTCTCATATGATACATATTATATGATACTTATGATTCTCATATGATACATATTATATGATACTTATATGATTCTGATATGATACATATTATATGATATTTATATGATTCTCATATGATACATATTATATGATACTTATGATTCTCATATGAAACATATTATATGATACTTATATGATTCTGATATGATACATATTATATGATATTTATATGATTCTCATAATGATACATATTATATGATACTTATGATTCTCATATGATACATATTATATGATACTTATATGATTCTGATATGATACATATTATATGATATTTATATGATTCTCATATGATACATATTATATGATACTGATGATTCTCATATGATACATATTATATGATATTTATATGATTCTCATAATGATACATATTATATGATACTTATGATTCTCATATGATACATATTATATGATACTTATGATTCTCATAGGATACATATTATATGATACTTATATGATTCTCATATGATACATATTATATGATATTTATATGATTCTCATATGATACATATTATATGATACTTATATGATTCTGATATGATACATATTATATGATATTTATATGATTCTCATAATGATACATATTATATGATACTTATGATTCTCATATGATACATATTATATGATACTTATATGATTCTGATATGATACATATTATATGATATTTATATGATTCTCATATGATACATATTATATGATACTTATATGATTCTGATATGATACATATTATATGATATTTATATGATTCTCATAATGATACATATTATATGATACTTATGATTCTCATATGATACATATTATATGATACTTATATGATTCTCATATGATACATATTATATGATACTTATGATTCTCATATGATACATATTATATGATACTTATGATTCTCAAATGATACATATTATATGATACTTATATGATTCTGATATGATACATATTATATGATATTTATATGATTCTCATATGATACATATTATATGATACTTATGATTCTCATATGATACTTATATGATTCTGATATGATACATATTATATGATATTTATATGATTCTTATATGATACATATGATATGATTCTTATATAAAAAGAGCAGTATATAATTCTGATATAAAACCTATAAAACATATAAAAGTTGAAAATATTTTTTTCATGAAAATTATACGAAAATGTGTGTGTTATAAAAACGGAGAAAACTTTTATGAATTTATTCTCATATGAAAAATATATGGAACTCCTATTACACAAATAACATATGAAAGGTTTTCTCATTTTTCTCATCTTTATATGAGACTTATATGTGGCTCCTTTTATATAAGAAGCATATGAGAACCATATGATTCTCATATGAGAATGCAATCATATGTTTATTATATGTGGCAAAATTGTCTATGGACCAGCATTGTCAGTTGACATACACATGTAGCAACGGTCATCCAAAAGCAATAGGAGATTTGCATGCAGAATATATAGATGATGAGGATATCCTCGTAAGCATCCCATATCAGGCGTAGATAAATTCTTGACATAATTCTAAACCATGTAATGTACTTACTGATACCTTCTTAACATAAGTTAATCAAAAAATGACATGCAATAATCCATAAATACTTACTTCCTGTATCATTTATCATTATATACCGACACGTAAAACGCAACAGTTGGAACACTTCATTTGACTTAAAATTCTATAAAGAAATTCTTCATAATCCAGGTTTTAAATAAAATTAATCACAACCGAATAAAAAAACAATAATATTTTTTTTTTTATTAAATCTAATTCAGTATAAAAAAGTTTTGACAGATTTACAGTGTTGTGTTGGTATGCTACTTTATACAGCCTGCATTATGAGTTCTGAGTCAGTCTGATAAGTTCTGAGTCTGCCTGCATTATGAGTTCTGAGTCAGTTTGATAAGTTCTGAGTCAGCCTGCATTATGAGTTCTGAGTCAGTCTGATAAGTTCTGAGTCAGCCTGCATTATGAGTTCTGAGTCAAGTCTGATAAGTTCTTAGTCTGCCTGCATTATGAGTTCTGAGTCAGTCTGATAAGTTCTGAGTCAGCCTGCATTATGAGTTCTGAGTCAGTCTGATAAGTTCTGAGTCAGCCTGCATTATGAGTTCTGAGTCAGTCTGATAAGTTCTGAGCCAGCCTGCATTACGAGTTCTGAGTCAGTCTGATAAGTTCTGAGTCTGCCTGCATTACGAGTTCTGAGTCAGTCTGATAAGTTCTGAGTCTGCCTGCATTACGAGTTCTGAGTGAGTCTGATAAGTTCTGAGTCTGCCTGCATTACGAGTTCTGAGTCAGTCTGATAAGTTCTGAGTCAGCCTGCATTATGAGTTCTGAGTCAGTCTGATAAGTTCTGAGTCTGCCTGCATTATGAGTTCTGAGTCAGTCCGATAAGTTCTGAGTCAGCCTGCATTATGAGTTCTGAGTCAGTCCGATAGGTTCTGAGTCAGCCTGCATTATGAGTTCTGAGTCAGTCTGATAAGTTCTGAGTCAGTCTGCATTATGAGTTCTGAGTCAGTCTGATAAGTTCTGAGTCAGCCTGCATTATGAGTTCTGAGTCAGTCTGATAAGTTCTGATTCAGCCTGCATTATGAGTTCTGAGTCAGTCTGATAAGTTCTGAGTCTGCCTGCATTATGAGTTCTGAGTCAGTCTGATAAGTTCTGAGTCAGCCTGCATTATGAGTTCTGAGTCAGTCTGATAAGTTCTGAGTCAGCCTGCATTATGAGTTCTGAGTCAGTCTGATAAGTTCTGAGTCAGCCTGCATTATGAGTTCTGAGTCAGTCTGATAAGTTCTGAGTCAGCCTGCATTATGAGTTCTGAGTCAGTCTGATAAGTTCTGAGTCAGCCTGCATTATGAGTTCTGAGTCAGTCTGATAAGTTCTGAGTCAGCCTGCACTATGAGTTCTGAGTCAGTCTGATAAGTTCTGAGTCTGCCTGCATTATGAGTTCTGAGTCAGTCTGATAAGTTCTGAGTCAGCCTGCATTATGAGTTCTGAGTCAGTCTGATAAGTTCTGAGTCTGCCTGCATTATGAGTTCTGAGTCAGTCCGATAAGTTCTGAGTCAGCCTGCATTATGAGTTCTGAGTCAGTCCGATAAGTTCTGAGTCTGCCTGCATTATGAGTTCTGAGTCAGTCTGATAAGTTCTGAGTCAGCCTGCATTATGAGTTCTGAGTCAGTCTGATAAGTTCTGAGTCAGCCTGCATTATGAGTTCTGAGTCAGTCTGATAAGTTCTGAGTCAGCCTGCATTATGAGTTCTGAGTCAGTCTGATAAGTTCTGAGTCAGCCTGCATTATGAGTTCTGAGTCAGTCTGATAAGTTCTGAGTCAGCCTGCATTACGAGTTCTGAGTCAGTCTGATAAGTTCTGAGTCAGCCTGATAAGTTCTGAGTCAGCCTGCATTACGAGTTCTGAGTCAGTCTGATAAGTTCTGAGTCTGCCTGCATTATGAGTTCTGAGTCAGTCTGATAAGTTCTGAGTCAGCCTGCATTATGAGTTCTGAGTCAGTCTGATAAGTTCTGAGTCAGCCTGCATTATGAGTTCTGAGTCAGTCTGATAAGTTCTGAGTCAGCCTGCATTATGAGTTCTGAGTCAGTCTGATAAGTTCTGAGTCAGCCTGCACTATGAGTTCTGAGTCAGTCTGATAAGTTCTGAGTCTGCCTGCATTATGAGTTCTGAGTCAGTCTGATAAGTTCTGAGTCAGCCTGCATTACGAGTTCTGAGTCAGTCTGATAAGTTCTGAGTCTGCCTGCATTATGAGTTCTGAGTCAGTCCGATAAGTTCTGAGTCAGCCTGCATTATGAGTTCTGAGTCAGTCCGATAAGTTCTGAGGCTGCCTGCATTATGAGTTCTGAGTCAGTCTGATAAGTTCTGAGTCAGCCTGCATTATGAGTTCTGAGTCAGTCTGATAAGTTCTGAGTCAGCCTGCATTATGAGTTCTGAGTCAGTCTGATAAGTTCTGAGTCAGCCTGCATTATGAGTTCTGAGTCAGTCTGATAAGTTCTGAGTCAGCCTGCATTACGAGTTCTGAGTCAGTCTGATAAGTTCTGAGTCAGCCTGATAAGTTCTGAGTCAGCCTGCATTACGAGTTCTGAGTCAGTCTGATAAGTTCTGAGTCTGCCTGCATTATGAGTTCTGAGTCAGTCTGATAAGTTCTGAGTCAGCCTGCATTATGAGTTCTGAGTCAGTCTGATAAGTTCTGAGTCAGCCTGCATTATGAGTTCTGAGTCAGTCTGATAAGTTCTGAGTCAGCCTGCATTATGAGTTCTGAGTCAGTCTGATAAGTTCTGAGTCAGCCTGCACTATGAGTTCTGAGTCAGTCTGATAAGTTCTGAGTCTGCCTGCATTATGAGTTCTGAGTCAGTCTGATAAGTTCTGAGTCAGCCTGCATTATGAGTTCTGAGTCAGTCTGATAAGTTCTGAGTCTGCCTGCATTATGAGTTCTGAGTCAGTCCGATAAGTTCTGAGTCAGCCTGCATTATGAGTTCTGAGTCAGTCCGATAAGTTCTGAGTCAGCCTGCATTATGAGTTCTGAGTCAGTCTGATATGTTCTGAGTCAGCCTGCATTATTAGTTCTGAGTCAGTCCGATAAGTTCTGAGTCAGCCTGCATTATGAGTTCTGAGTCAGTCCGATAAGTTCTGAGTCTGCCTGCATTATGAGTTCTGAGTCAGTCTGATAAGTTCTGAGTCTGCCTGCATTACGAGTTCTGAGTCAGTCTGATAAGTTCTGAGTCAGCCTGCATTATGAGTTCTGAGTCAGTCTGATAAGTTCTGAGTCTGCCTGCATTATGAGTTCTGAGTCAGTCCGATAAGTTCTGAGTCAGCCTGCATTATGAGTTCTGAGTCAGTCCGATAGGTTCTGAGTCAGCCTGCATTATGAGTTCTGAGTCAGTCTGATAAGTTCTGAGTCAGTCTGCATTATGAGTTCTGAGTCAGTCTGATAAGTTCTGAGTCAGCCTGCATTATGAGTTCTGAGTCAGTCTGATAAGTTCTGATTCAGCCTGCATTATGAGTTCTGAGTCAGTCTGATAAGTTCTGAGTCTGCCTGCATTATGAGTTCTGAGTCAGTCTGATAAGTTCTGAGTCAGCCTGCATTATGAGTTCTGAGTCAGTCTGATAAGTTCTGAGTCAGCCTGCATTATGAGTTCTGAGTCAGTCTGATAAGTTCTGAGTCAGCCTGCATTATGAGTTCTGAGTCAGTCTGATAAGTTCTGAGTCAGCCTGCATTATGAGTTCTGAGTCAGTCTGATAAGTTCTGAGTCAGCCTGCATTATGAGTTCTGAGTCAGTCTGATAAGTTCTGAGTCAGCCTGCACTATGAGTTCTGAGTCAGTCTGATAAGTTCTGAGTCTGCCTGCATTATGAGTTCTGAGTCAGTCTGATAAGTTCTGAGTCAGCCTGCATTATGAGTTCTGAGTCAGTCCGATAAGTTCTGAGTCTGCCTGCATTATGAGTTCTGAGTCAGTCCGATAAGTTCTGAGTCAGCCTGCATTATGAGTTCTGAGTCAGTCCGATAAGTTCTGAGTCAGCCTGCATTATGAGTTCTGAGTCAGTCCGATATGTTCTGAGTCAGCCTGCATTATTAGTTCTGAGTCAGTCCGATAAGTTCTGAGTCAGCCTGCATTATGAGTTCTGAGTCAGTCCGATAAGTTCTGAGTCTGCCTGCATTATGAGTTCTGAGTCAGTCTGATAAGTTCTGAGTCAGCCTGCATTATGAGTTCTGAGTCAGTCTGATAAGTTCTGAGTCAGCCTGCATTATGAGTTCTCAGTCAGTCTGATAAGTTCTGAGGCTGCCTGCATTATGAGTTCTGAGTCAGTCTGATAAGTTCTGAGTCAGCCTGCATTATGAGTTCTGAGTCAGTCTGATAAGTTCTGAGTCAGCCTGCATTATGAGTTCTGAGTCAGTCTGATAAGTTCTGAGTCAGCCTGCATTATGAGTTCTGAGTCAGTCTGATAAGTTCTGAGTCAGCCTGCATTACGAGTTCCGAGTCAGTCTGATAAGTTCTGAGTCAGCCTGATAAGTTCTGAGTCAGCCTGCATTACGAGTTCTGAGTCAGTCTGATAAGTTCTGAGTCTGCCTGCATTATGAGTTCTGAGTCAGTCTGATAAGTTCTGAGTCAGCCTGCATTATGAGTTCTGAGTCAGTCTGATAAGTTCTGAGTCAGCCTGCATTATGAGTTCTGAGTCAGTCTGATAAGTTCTGAGTCAGCCTGCATTATGAGTTCTGAGTCAGTCTGATAAGTTCTGAGTCAGCCTGCACTATGAGTTCTGAGTCAGTCTGATAAGTTCTGAGTCTGCCTGCATTATGAGTTCTGAGTCAGTCTGATAAGTTCTGAGTCAGCCTGCATTACGAGTTCTGAGTCAGTCTGATAAGTTCTGAGTCTGCCTGCATTATGAGTTCTGAGTCAGTCCGATAAGTTCTGAGTCAGCCTGCATTATGAGTTCTGAGTCAGTCCGATAAGTTCTGAGGCTGCCTGCATTATGAGTTCTGAGTCAGTCTGATAAGTTCTGAGTCAGCCTGCATTATGAGTTCTGAGTCAGTCTGATAAGTTCTGAGTCAGCCTGCATTATGAGTTCTGAGTCAGTCTGATAAGTTCTGAGTCAGCCTGCATTATGAGTTCTGAGTCAGTCTGATAAGTTCTGAGTCAGCCTGCATTACGAGTTCTGAGTCAGTCTGATAAGTTCTGAGTCAGCCTGATAAGTTCTGAGTCAGCCTGCATTACGAGTTCTGAGTCAGTCTGATAAGTTCTGAGTCTGCCTGCATTATGAGTTCTGAGTCAGTCTGATAAGTTCTGAGTCAGCCTGCATTATGAGTTCTGAGTCAGTCTGATAAGTTCTGAGTCAGCCTGCATTATGAGTTCTGAGTCAGTCTGATAAGTTCTGAGTCAGCCTGCATTATGAGTTCTGAGTCAGTCTGATAAGTTCTGAGTCAGCCTGCACTATGAGTTCTGAGTCAGTCTGATAAGTTCTGAGTCTGCCTGCATTATGAGTTCTGAGTCAGTCTGATAAGTTCTGAGTCAGCCTGCATTATGAGTTCTGAGTCAGTCTGATAAGTTCTGAGTCTGCCTGCATTATGAGTTCTGAGTCAGTCCGATAAGTTCTGAGTCAGCCTGCATTATGAGTTCTGAGTCAGTCCGATAAGTTCTGAGTCAGCCTGCATTATGAGTTTTGAGTCAGTCTGATATGTTCTGAGTCAGCCTGCATTATTAGTTCTGAGTCAGTCCGATAAGTTCTGAGTCAGCCTGCATTATGAGTTCTGAGTCAGTCCGATAAGTTCTGAGTCTGCCTGCATTATGAGTTCTGAGTCAGTCTGATAAGTTCTGAGTCTGCCTGCATTATGAGTTCTGAGTCAGTCTGATAAGTTCTGAGTCAGCCTGCATTATGAGTTCTGAGTCAGTCCGATAAGTTCTGAGTCAGCCTGCATTATGAGTTCTGAGTCAGTCCGATAAGTTCTGAGTCAGCCTGCATTATGAGTTCTGAGTCAGTCTGATAAGTTCTGAGTCTGCCTGCATTATGAGTTCTGAGTCAGTCTGATAAGTTCTGAGTCTGCCTGCATTATGAGTTCTGAGTCAGTCTGATAAGTTCTGAGTCAGCCTGCATTATGAGTTCTGAGTCAGTCTGATAAGTTCTGAGTCTGCCTGCATTATGAGTTCTGAGTCAGTCCGATAAGTTCTGAGTCAGCCTGCATTATGAGTTCTGAGTCAGTCCGATAAGTTCTGAATGCCTGCATTATGAGTTCTGAGTCAGTCTGATAAGTTCTGAGTCTGCCTGCATTATGAGTTCTGAGTCAGTCTGATAAGTTCTGAGTCTGCCTGCATTACGAGTTCTGAGTCAGTCTGATAAGTTCCGAGTCTGCCTGCATTACGAGTTCTGAGTCAGTCTGATAAGTTCTGAGTCTGCCTGCATTATGAGTTCTGAGTCAGTCTGATAAGTTCTGAGTCTGCCTGCATTATGAGTTCTGAGTCAGTCTGATAAGTTCTAAGTCTGCCTGCATTATGAGTTCTGAGTCAGTCTGATAAGTTCTGTAAGTCAGCCTGCATTATGAGTTCTGAGTCAGTCTGATAGATTTTTCTGTTTATTACTTGGTCATAATTCACACAATGTCATAAATGCAGCAGTAATTGCCACAGGTCTTGTCAAGCACATTATTCCAAAATAACAGACATAGTCATGTTTTGCTTGGATATAATTGTCATTTATCCCTACATTTATAACTGACATACCCGTATGCAGTCCAGCTTGTATTTAGAGGACATCCAATGGCAACAAAACTGACCTATAAGACACATGTCATAAAACAAGAGGCCCTGTCCATCAATACAGGAAGTGTGGTGTGGTGTGGTGTGGTGTGGTGTGGTGTGGTGTGGTGTGGTGTGGTGTGGTGTGGTGTGGTGTGGTGTGGTGTGGTGTGGTGTGGTGTGATGTGATGTGGTGTGGTATGGTGTGGTGTATGGTGTGATGTGGTGTGTTGTGGTGCAGTGCAGTGTGGTGCAGTGTGGTGTGGTGTGGTGTGGTGTGGTGTGGTGTATGGTGTGATGTGGTGTGGTGTGGTGTGATGTGGTGTGGTGCAGTGTGGTGTGGTGTGGTGTGGTGTGGTGCAGTGTGGTGTGGTGTATGGTGTGATGTGGTGTGGTGTGGTGTGGTGTGGTGGTGTGGTGTGGTGTGGTGTGGTGTGGTGTGGTGTGGTGTGGTGTATGGTGTGGTGTGGTGTGGTGTGGTGTGGTGTGGTGTGGTGTGGTGTGGTGTGGTGTGGTACAGTGTGATGTGATATGGTATGGTATGGTGTGGTGTATGGTGTGATGTGGTGTGGTGTGGTGCAGTGCAGTGTGGTGCAGTGTGGTGTGGTGTGGTGTGGTGTGGTGTGGTGTTGTGTGGTGTATGGTGTGATGTGGTGTAGTGTGGTGTGGTGTGGTGTGGTGTGGTGTGGTGTGGTGTGGTGTGGTGTGGTGTGGTATTCCAGTGTGGAAGCACTTATAAAGCTGAATAATGACCTCACTGCTACGAGAAGCCACTGTCAAGAAATGACGAGAAGCCACTGTCATGAAATGACGAGAAGCCACTGTCATGAAATGACGGGAAGCCACTGTCATGAAATGACGAGAAGCCACTGTCATGAAATGACTGAAAACTCATTAAAAACAATTTTCAACTTCACACATATATGCATGTATTTTTAATACAGGTACATGACCACTAGTTGACCATTGAATACAATAAGAGTGACTTTTTAATACTAAAGCAGGTTTATTATGTAACATTTGTTTACAGAAACCGCTTAAAGAAAGCTTATACAACAAAAATGCCCCTAAATCGATCACCTGAGGATCTTTGCAATGACGAAATATTTGTCCTCTCGCAAATGCTGATTGAAGATGTTTTTAAGTCTTTCCTTATGTTAGTCTATGTAAAAACATGCAAAATCTCTACATACAAACTTTGGACCCAGCCATGTTTGAACCCAGGGACTTCAAATGAGCAAACTTGATAGACCAGGGGTTAGCGATCATTAATAATAATAAAGAACAAGAGAACAAGAGGGCCTGTGGATGCTGTACAAGCTAAAATGGCTCTTATATCAAGGGGTTTCATTATTAAATTCCTTTTAATACTTTTTTACAAGTTCAAAACACAACAACACCCTCAACCGAAATGTAAACCCACAACTCCATGCATATATGCTAACAATTTAAAAGAAGATTTATTAAGTTTTCCCTATTTAAGTCTATGTAAAACATGCAAAATCTTTAAATACAAACTTTAGAAAAATTAACAAAAGAAAAAACGCATCCAAACAGGAAACAATAATAAAAATTAAGAAAAAAAAAAGGTTTACCTCCAGTGGGATTTGAACCCAAGGCCTTAGTTCCCCATGTACAAGAAGTTATTTAAAGATTTCTCTATGGCGGCCATCTTGGATGTCATGTTTACCTAATTTTAACAAATTTGAAAAACATTCACCTAAGGATCATCCATGTGAAGTTTGGTCAAAATTGACCAAGCTGTTTATGAGAAGATTTTTAAAACAAAATCCCTATGTAAGTCTGGGGCGGGGCCAAATGTGACCCCAGGGTCACCATTTGAACAAACTTGGTAAAGGACCATAAGCTTATAGAAAATGCAAAATATTAAACCTCTGGCTCTTGCAGTTTCAGAAAAGATGATTTTCTAAGTTATTCCCTATACAAGTCTATGTAAAATATGTGACCCTTGGGGCGGGGCCAAATGTGATCCCAGGGTCACTATTTGAACAAACGTGTTAAAGAACCATAAGCTTATAGTAAATGCAAAATATTAAACCTCTGGCTCTTGTAGTTTCAGAGAAGGAAGATTTTATTTTTTTTCCTATATAAGTCTATGTAAAATTGTGACTCCCGCGGCGGAGCCAAATTTGACCCCAGGGTCACCATTTGAACCAATTTAGTAGAGGACCATAAGCTGAAGCTACACGTAATACACGAGAGCTCTGTGCCTTGTGCTTCTAGAGAAGTTTTAAAGTTTTTTCCTATATAAGTCTATAAAAAACGTGCAAAATCTCAATATACAAACTTTGGACCCCCGGGGCATGGCCATTTTTTACCCCGGGGACTTCATTTGAATAAACTTGATAGTCTAGGTGTTGGAGATCATATTAAAAGAAAAACTGTCAAAATCTGTCCTGCGGTTCTTGAGAAGAAGATTTTTTAAGGTTTCGACCATATTTGGTAATGGTGGCCATCTTGGAAGTCGCGCTGACCTAATTTTAATAAATCTAAAAAGCATTCATCTAAGGATCATCCAGGTGAAGTTTGTTAAAAATTAGCCAAGCGGTTTCTGAGAAGAAGTCGTTTGAAGCAAAAGTTAAAGACGACAGACGGAGGGACGACGGCCGAAGAGTGATCCCAATAGACCACCATGAGCCTTCGGCTCAGGTGATCTAAAAATAATATAGTGTGGGAATAGAAATGCAGAATTAAGCAGGATAATATGAGGTGAGACAAAATTCTATGCCACAGAAAGATGATAGGCAGATAAATCAACGAACAGATGGACAGAAAGAAAGACTGACAGATTGTTTACCATTCCGACATAGGAAGATATGGTGAAGGGCCTGCCACCAAGACTGTACATTTCCAGTTGAATGCTGCTATATACCGGTATACAGGTTAGGTATGCAATATTTAGGGTTTAACGCGAAACTGTTGTTTAATCTTCAAAAATTATTTATATAAAGTCACATCAGTTTTGCATTTATCCCTGGACAACTGGACATAGCAACATCAGGAGTTCAAATCTGAACCTTGACTTATTTATACATGCCATGTTTACAAATAACATGCGTATAAAGAACACACATTTTATAACAAAATAGAAATGGCGGATATCCAATGCCCCTGCTGAAAAACACTCAAATGCAAAAATTCTAAGTGTGACCTTGACCTTGTGGTCATCATGTGATTGCATATATGATAGAATGTTATAGTGTACTTACTACCTTTAGTTAGTAATTACTAATTGTTAATTACAATTTGGAATTGTACTGACCAAACAGCTAACGCACCATTATAAAATACCTTTAATGTATGAACTTATTATATGCCGACCGGTACCGTTGGGAGACAGGTGATTTGAATGATTTTTTTAAATTTACAGTTGTTATTGACAAGATATTTGTCTCGTTCAGAATAAAATTTGCTTTGATTTATTGATTGTTATTACGGAGATATTGGTATTGTCTACTGGTGCGTCAGTAAAATACATGAAAGCCATCTGACAATATTAGCAAAAATATAACTAACATTTTATGGAAAGTACACCTAAACACCATTGGTCACAGGTGATAGAAAATATGACAGGATGCTTTTGTATGACCTAAGTAATCAACAAATAAAATAAGAATGTAATGCATGTGTTTGTTTGACATGAAAAAAAGGTTGTTTATATTTTACAAGCCTTTTTCATGAAGAATTATTGATGAGATTCATATTTTTTCCTATGAATGTAAAATTATTTTTATAATATGGCATCCAGGGCTTTTTTTCCTTCGTAAACAGGGCCCCTTCCCCTAGCAAAACAGACTACTTTTTTCCCCTCTTTGGCTGAAAACATTCCCCTATTTCTCCTTGCTTAACATTATTTCACATATACCTAGCTCTTTTGCATATTTGCACACCCAAATCTTCAATTTCAGCCTAATTCAGCCTGTTAGACTGTTCCCCTATATATCGAAATCGCATTATTTTTTCACCTTTAACCAGAAATCGCGCATTTTTTTCCCCTATCGAAGGGCCTGAGCCTCTTTCCCCTTTTTCCGCAAAAAAGCCCTGCCATCAATGTTTTAAGTTATTCTCTTATAAAATAAGGAGTTCAATTTCTTTCAAACATACTTAATCTATTTTTGGATACAATTTAACAACAAAATGGAGAGAAAAAAATCCATTAAAAATGCCTTTTGAAAAATGCCTTTTGAAAAATGCCTTTTTAATGTAATATTTTTTATTTCTCAATCAATTTTCAAGAGTTTGTTACATTAAGCTTTTTGGTTTTTATCAGTTAGCAAAAATTAATCATATCCTTAAAATGTAGTTCAGAGGACAAAATAAGAAGTCTTTATAGCATTTACTTACTTGCTCATTTCATTTTGAACGTCATCCTTAAATGAAAGATGCAAATATTTATATTTATTACATTTCTATGGGTGAAAGAATATTCATAATCGTTAAATATTAATAACTAACTCCGAACACAAAAATAACTAACTGCGACGTTGAGTTATGACGTCAATAACGTGTTGGTGAATAAATAAAGCGAATAATTATGATTAAAATCATATATAATCTGATTAAAAATGTAATAAATAGATTATTTAACTGTTGTGACTGATTAGGGAAATCCTTCACTCGATGGTAGACGTGTGTTGTTTTTCACTCACTCACTTACACTCGTTCGTGAAAAGAACCATATGCCTATCATCTCGTGAAGGATTTCCCTATAATCGATCCCAGCAGTTAAATAATCTCTATATATTTTTATGCCAAAAACACGTACGGACCAATTGCACATATTGGTTTGTAAAATAGCATGTTTTTACAACATTTGGATGATTTTAGAATTGTTTTATTATTACAATATTGTGATTCTCGACTGCAAGAATCCCATTACTCAATGTCAAGTACAAACTCAATCAGTTCTGAGAATGGATTGTCTCTCTACCATGAAATATTAAAACGTTTCATTGGTCCAATTTTTATCACTATATCTTTTTAAACCAATCAGAATGCTTCATTCATATTGTTAATTGGTTGTTTCTATCATAACATCACTTTCTGGTATTATGACATCATTTTTTAGCTTTTATCATGCACTCAATCTGTTCTGATTGCAAGAGTCTTTAAATTGCTGTCAGAAACAGATTTAGGCTGTTTGTAACTCTAATTTAGTAATGATCGAGTTTCTTGAAAACAAGAATCAGAAAATTCTAAATATAAAATAATTTGATTTAATAGACTGTTTTAAATGTGTGCATCTATTTCGGTGTGTCAAGTAGATTATGTTATGAAAACAAGACCATCAAATACCCCATAAGGTCAAACGAAGCCATGGTCAATGGATTCTTGACTGTAACATTTCATTCCTATAAAATTTACATGGCAGAAAAGAATTGAATTGAACTGAATGTTGTTTAACGGCTCATCAACACAGTACAGGTTATTTAGAGCTGCCCCAGAGAGAGGGGAAGGATACATAGGAAGCCGGGAACCTGCCCTACTCTTATTATCGAATAGATTCCTATGGTTCTTTAACGTGCTCGGAGGATAGACAGATACACGGGACCACCCGGTTTACGTCCCCATCCGACGGACAAGGCTAAGGAACCCGGGGCCTCCGGTTACAAATCCGCCGCGCTACCGACTGTGCCACGCCAGCCCTCTGGCAGAAAACAATCAGCTGCGCATGATGTGTTAATATTTACCCTTCTTATCTATTAGTATAGCGCAGTCGGTAGCGCGGCGGATTTGTAACCGGAGGCCCCGGGTTCACGTATCCTTCCCCTCTCTCTTGGGCGGCTCTAAATAACCTATACTGTGTTGATGAGCCTTTAAACAACATTCAGTTCTATTAGTACAATGAAAGCACCATCTGAATGTCTGTATGTATTAGCTATCCCACACCTCTAATTGTCTCTGACACCCAATCCTCAATCCTGGTATTGATTGGATTTATCTCTACTCTGGTTCAGCTTACTCAGCTTTTAAACGATATACATTTACAAGACGCAGGAAAATAAATGGCGTTGTCATTTGAGATGTTAAGAAGACATTGGTACTGAATTTCAAACTTCTTGAACATTTTCTAATCAGCATTAGCTGTAAGCTTACTATATTATATGTTTATTTAGCGAGGCAGTTCATAAGCACACAATTATAAAATATTTATGTCAACGGAGACATAGTTAATTTAGTCATCAGAAATCAGCAGCATAGGTGGCTTGTTGCATTATAATCCATTCATCAATGGATGCTGTAACATGTATTGGGTCAATCATGCTTATCTGATGATGGATTCTATGAAAATAAATAAATAAATATAAATTATGAATTAAAACATTTATACATACCTGGTCCATCAAGTTTTCAAACTGTAAAAGAAAACAGTGCACAGGTGAGAGAGAGGTGAGGGAGGAGTGAAAGCTACCGTATCCCCTAATAGTAGCACCTAGGTATTCCAGTGGAATTCCACTGTTTACATCTTATTCCAGTGGAATTCCAGTGGAATTCCAGACCTTTTTTCACCAGGGTTGTGTTTTGTTTTTTATTTTTCAATTTTCTTGTGTATTTCTTTTGCATTCTGCATTTTTAGATAATGCCCGGGTGCTACTATTCGGGTAAAAACGGCATAGAGGATAACATATCCTACAAGTTTCACTTAATAACACGAACAAGCCATTCGTGGTTCGATTATTAACTTGCATACCCCATCCAACCCCCTTCTCAAAGAAGCGAAAACGGGTTTGGTTGGCGTATGAGAAAAAAACTTAATTTCGGTTTAAAAAGTTTGCATATTGTAAAATTAAAACATTCAATAGGTTATTTTAAGCAGGTTATCACATTTTTTCAGTAAAAAATGTATTTTAAATTGTTTTATTGTCAAAATATCCGTTAAAAAATCCTGCTAATATAAGCTTTCCCATCGCTTCAGGGAATTAAGGCAATACCATGTAATGAATAAAAAAACTCCCTATCGAGATATCCATGTAGATGTATAACAATGCCAGTCTTGTCTTAATCATGTTAAAGGGGTTGATGCACTATTTTCAAACACAGTTTATTTTAAAGGGCTCTGAAAAACATAAAAAAAGCTGAAAGAATTATTAAAATGCCATGAAAAGTAAAGGAGATATGACCTATTGAAAATGTGCAAAGAAACATAAATGGAGGCGGCCATATTTGAACGATGACGTCATCGTGCCTTTTTGCCATATATGGCATATTGATAAAATGTGTTTTAAAGCAAAGAAAATCACTGCAAATGAAAAATAATACTAAAATGTATACATTTTACATCTGTCTATTTATTTTTAATCAATTTGCAGTGGTTTTCTTTGCTTTAAAATACATTTTGTCAGTATGCCATATATGGTAAAACGGCGCGATGACGTCATCGTTCAAAGATGGCCGCCTCCATTTATGTTCTTTGCAATTTTTCAATAGGTCACATCTCCTTTATTTTTCATGACATTTTGAAAATTCTTTCAGCTTTTTCCAAGTTTTTCAAAGTCCTTTTAAATAAATCCTGTTCGAAAATAGTGCATCAACCCCTTTAATCAATATTCTTATTTTCCTTTGAAAAGTTATATCAAAAGCACCATTTTTGCAAGCAAATTTGCAAATTAAGAAAGAGAAATTTTACTATTAATGTTTCATATTCTCATTCACCCACTTAACACACAGTAATAAAAGCAAATGTTAAAACTGAAAATTCATTGGAAAATGTTAAAACATTCAAATGAAGTTCTATTTAAGATTTTATATCAATCCATTTTACATGTCCCTCGTGTAATTTTCTCTAAAAAAAAATTTACGGAAGTGTTAAAACCAGAAATGATAAATTGTAAATTATTACACTGAAAATCTCGTCATAATATAAAATTAATAATCACAAACAAAATCAGCGAAATCCTTAGAATAACAAGTTGTTCATATTTTAGGCTACACATGACAGTCAATTTTTTGTGGTGGAGGCAGGCCACCAACTTATTCCTGGGTAGAACCAGTACTGTATACCTTCCGCCATCCGTAAGAATTGACACTTTCTCACTTACAAGTTGAAACTCGCAGTATTGTGAAAATGTATTTATATATAATATTTCTATTTTTTTCTAATTTCACAACCCTTATGCTGTTCTAGCCAAAATAAATATAACATATCACCTGTTCTTGTTAAAAATGAATGAATAAAATTTCGATATTATTTTTTTTATAGAAAAAAATCTGTAAGTAATTCTTTTTATAAAACTCTGATTATATGCCAGTTAGACCCAAGCTAAAATTAATGTATATAATAAGGTACAGCTGTGATAATTTCTTTAATGCAGCAGTCATATTTAATCCATCAATAATTGATTATCGATCGGTTGGGTGCAAACAATGATCGATCATGAAATATGAACCGACTTCCAACAGGTCAGTAAATGCGTTTACAAGCAAGGTTTTTAGAAGTGACTTACTTTCAGAAGCATCTACTGACTATGACCTAATCTAAACATGCCAGCGAATATGTGTCAGGAAAGACTGCTTAGTCTTGGAAATACAGTACAATACAATACAATACAATACAATGCAATACAATACAATACAATACAATACAATACAATACAATACAATACAATACAATACAATACAATACAATACAATACAATACAATACAATTCCATGGCTGATTGTCAAAGGCATAGATAGGCAAAAGATCGTCGACTGAAATGTTGTTTTTGCAAGAAGTGAAATACGTGGAGTAATTTTATGGGCAGACTGATGTTGATTCTACTGAAAGACACTGCATTTCTATGGAACATTAGCAGACTGAGGCAGAGCTAGCAAAATCAAACGATGATCAGCGACTCATGAAATGAATCACAGTTAACGATAATCATGTCTTTGAGAAATGTTACCTTTTAAATTAAGCATTCAGATAGATAACGGACAAATTTCAATGATTATGAACCATTAAATTCTTATCGGTTAAATCCTACGGTTATACCCTTTAAATTCTGTTTAAAGCATTTGAAGGTGTAAAATCCCCTTTGAAATTCTGTTTAAGCATTGGTTTTAATTTCAGGGGGTAAAATACCCTTTACACCAAAACCTTATCTGTAGCTGAGGCTGTCTAAGAGGTGAACACGAGGCCCATGACAGCCTGCATCTCTGGACTGGTTTAAAGCTGTACGGTATTTATTTTTTTTTACCTCATTGACAACATCTTAACACAAATTCTGCGAAAATCGAGTGAAAAATACTTCCATGGAGGGCGGTGTACGTGTCTGATATGGCTGGTTAAAAAAAAATCTGAGCCTTTATTGAAATTGAAATTCTGAACAAGTTTGGTAAATATCAAGTGAAAAACTAATACATTAACTACTTCAATGGACATAACTCTGTTGTTTTTAGTTTGACACGGCTATTTTTTTAATTTGTCCATGCTTTCTTCCATGACCGATAATGTCATAAAATAAAATATTTTAAGAAAAAGTGGGGCCATGGTGTATCATGGTCACTAAGACTGTTTTGTCAAACTTATCCAGGCTTTTACTGATATAAACATTCAAAACAAGTTTGGTTAACACTGGATAAAACTAGAAGGGTGTTCCACAGAACACTTGTGTCGCCAAGTACAATATAACTATAAAGTTTGAAGACACGGGATGCAATCCTTCATGAATTATGGAGTGTTAAAGTTTATGAAAAGGGCATACAATCATCTGCATTGGATAACTGATAAGGAAGAACTGTATAAATTAAGTTTCATGACCATAGGTTAGTATTTTAATTTTATAGGTTATGAGTTAGGTAAGGTTGCAGGTTAAAGTTTTATGAAAAGAGGGCATAACTCTGCCAAAATGAAAGTCAGAGTTATTGGACATGACTGTAACGACAGTCCTTCAGCTAAGATGAATATGTGTGTGAAGTTTCATGAACAAAGGTCAAATACTTTTCAAATTATGGCCAGTTATGAGCTATGTTAGATTGTAGGTTAAAAGTTTTATGAAAAGGGGCATAACTCTGCTGAAATGAAAAGTCAGAGTTATTGGACATGAGTAATGACATTCCTTCAGTTAAGATGAATATGTGTGTGTAGTTTCATGAACATATGTCAAATACTTTTTAAGTTATGGTCGTTTATGAGCTTGGTTAGGTTGAAGGTTGAACTTTTATGAAAAGGGGCATAACTCTGTCAAAATGAAAGTCAGAGTTATTGGACATGTTTAACAGCATTCCTTAGGTTAAGATGAAGATGTGTGTGAAGTTTCATGAACATATGTCAAATAAATACTTTTCAAGTCATGGCCAAGGTTAGGTTGCAGGTTAAAGTGTGACGGACGACGACGACAGATGACAGACGACGATCCCTAAGTGATCCCTAAGTGTCTTTCATGCTACGCAGGTGTTTGCCATGCTACGCAGGTGACACAAAAACAACGGAAAACAGTGTTAATATCAAAAGCAAAACAAAGCACTTTTCATTCAATGAAAGGCCACAACTCTGCTGTTTCTTCTCAAATTTGGGTGTTTTTTGAACTTGTTCAAGCTATCATTGATAAAATTATACATGCTGGCCAAGTTTGGAAAGGCCTAGATGAAAGTGAAGTACCTAGAGTTTTACTGAAACAAAATACAGCATTTTTCAATAAATCAAGGGTCGAACTCTGGTGTTATTTATCTGATCCATCAGGTTTTTATCAATATCAACAATCTGGCCAAGCTTGGTAAAGATCTGACAGATAATGAAGGTGCCACTAAACGAAACAAAATAAAGCATATTTAACTTAATCAAGGGCCATAACTCTAGTGTTACTAATCCAATTTAGCAGTTTTTTTAACTTTCAGAGCTTTCATTGATATCAACAACCTGACCAAGGTTAATAATTGAAAACAAGGGAGGGGAGTAGTACACACTACCCACACCGGCATTTTTCTTAGTGGTTTATTTTAACAACTAGTTTCGACTTTCACCAGTCTTCATCAGGGTTTGATGTTTAGTTAAATAAAGATCAGATGAAAAATAAAATGAAGGGCCAACCATCTTATCAAGGTAAAATATACCATATAAAATTAATCAAAGACATTAAACCTCATGTTACTAATCTGATCTAGTTGGTTTCACCAATCAGGCCAAGTTTGATAAAGATAAAGGCCCTATCATCTTAATAAGGCAAACTATACCATATTTAACTAAATCAAGGGTCGAAACTCCAGTGTTACTTATACGATCTAGCTGGTTTCAAACCTTGTCCAAGCTTTTATTGATATCAACAATCAGGCCAAGTTCAATAAAATCTGATGAAAAATCAAGGCCCCAGTGTTTTTTTTACTTTTGGGGGAAGGGGGTCGGGGCCCTTTAGAGAGGGAAAAATTTGACGTGATTTGGAAAAGGGGGAATTTTGAAAATGTTAAAATAAAGAAAAAAGATAGTAATTTTATATGTATTAAGTCTCAGTCTTTCATTTAATATTAAAATCGCATCAAGAACATGTTTGATAAACGTGTTATTGATGGTCAACTAAGAAACAACATCTAGTTTTGAGGGGATTTTTTTCTCAAAAAAGAGGAAAAAAAAGACTTTTTCAGGAGGGGAATCTTAAAATAAACACTGCTATTGTCTTAATGAGGCACAAGTTAACAGACAGATGGCCAACGAGCAAAGCGGCTTTGGCCACGGACGGACGACGGGCAAGGCGTCTTTGGCCAGTAGAGCTAAAACATGCTAATGGACGTCATGAGCATTTTTATGGCTCTAGATCTGTTACTAATAGGCCTTTATCCTACTATAATTATAATGTAGTGACAGTTTCAAGCTAAGATCTGATATCCAATTATCCAAATCACTTTCTTACAAAAAAACTGCTGCAATATGACACAGCTGAGACAGAGCGTACAGCTGAGTCTATCATTGGAAAAATACATCATGTCGCCTACTTAGAGTGACTAGAAAACGTGTCAATCATGGGACACAGGTGCTCTGATCTGATTTTCGGATATTATTAATTAACTGAACTATATTAGCCGTGTTGTATTAGGAATTCCACACATAATACGCCACAAACTTGGCCAATACGAACCGTTAACAATTAAGAAGCTGCACTATTGTCAAAGGTTATGGTACTGTTTTGTCAACACAATAATTGCACAAATGTCAAACTGCTGTCAAAGGTTAATTTTGTTTCGTCAACACAATAATTGCAAAAATTTCAAAGAAATAAAGTTGTTATTAGCCAGTTTGTTAATTCTGAAGTTATTGTAGAAAGAGTTATCTTTGAATGTAACCATATGAAAGGTTGAATGTAGCCATGTGAATGATCATGCAAGGAATGTTGAATACCTTACCATGTTTAGCTGCAAAATATGTATTCCTGCATTCTGAAGGTATCGTGACCTTGATCTCTGAGCTACAGACCTGGGTCTTGCGCGCGACACGCCGTCTCATTATGGTGAACATGTGTGCAGAGTTATTTCAAAATCCCACGATGCATGACAAAGTTACAGCTCGGCCAAGCCTATTTCTGACCTTTAACCTCCAAGTGTGACCTTGACCTTTGAGCTAAGGACCTGGTTCTTGTGAGCGACATGCCGTGTCATTATGGTGAACATTTGTGCCAAGTTATTTCAAAATCCCACGATGCATGACAAAGTTACAGCTCGGCCAAGCCTATTTCTGACCTTTAACCTCCAAGTGTGACCTTGACCTTTGAGCTATGGACCTGGTTCTTGCGAGCGACATGCCGTGTCATTATGGTGAACATTTGTGCCAAGTTATTTCAAAATCCCACAATGCATGACAAAGTTACAGCTCGGCCAAGCCTATTTCTGACCTTTAACCTCCAAGTGTGACCTTGACCTTTGAGCTACGGACCTGTATCTTGCGAGCGTCACGCCGTCTCATTATGGTGAACACTTGTGCCAAGTTATTTTAAAATCCCACGATGCATGACAAAGTTACAGCCCGGACAAGCGTATTTCTGACCTTTAACCTCCAACTGTGACCTTGACCTTTGAGCTATGGACCGACCTGGGTCTTGCCCACGACACGCCGTCTCATTATGTTGAACATTTGCGCCACGTTATTTCAAAATCCCACGATGCATGACAAAGTTACAGTCCGGACAAAAAGATGACAGCCGGACGGACGGAAGGACGGACGGACGGGGTGCAAACGTAAAGTCCCCTCCGGTCCGGACCGGTTGGGGACTAAAAACAAGGCCAATATGAGCTAAAGTGACATCAGGGTTTTATTGGTGATGTCATGCATGTTCTCGAATCACACTATAAATGCTACTATAAATAAATTGGAAGTATGTCAAAATAATTTTATTACAATAAAATTTCACTGTAGCAGAAGTTAATTAATAAAATTGTCATTAATTGTTTTCATATTGTACGAGTTAATTGTCCTTGGACTGTCATATTGGCCCGTGGCCTTCGTCCTTGAGCCAGTATGTCAGTCAATGGACCAATAACTGGGCCAGTATGAAATCACTTAATTAATAACATAGTAGTATAGATATTACAAGATTTATACACATAATGGCACTTAAAAATAATAAACTGGGCCATGAGAACATGAGAACAATATCTGCATCTAGCTCCACTTCAAGTTATTACTTTCGTTATCTTAAAAGGGACATAACTCAATGAAAAATAATTCAACCAGTATGCCAATACAATATCACTTCATCTCATACCAACTTTCATTTCAATCTGATGAAAACAGTAGGAGGACTCAGATATAGAGAATATCATGTCAGTGCCTTTTACTATCAAGTTTATTAGGCGAGGCTTAAAAAACAAAGAATTCTTTGTTTTCGTGCCAAGCCTAATAAACTTGATAGTAAAAGGCACTGACATAATATTCTATTTATCATGTAGATTATCCACATTTTCTGTATGAATTACTATTATTACCTGTTTCTCAGAACGGTACGCTTATCGAGGACGCCCCCATGTTGTTGTTTTTGTTTGTTTTATGACGTCAGGCAACGTTACGTGCATGACGTCAGATAACGTTACGTACAATGAACGCTGAGGGATTCCGCATTGATTTGCTTTATTGGTCAGTGCCTAATAAAGAATAATTTATTAGGTCACCCCTTTATTAGGCAGAAAAGTGCATATCTGCATGATAAATAGTATTAATCAGATAATTCAGGAAGAAAAGGGGCATAACTCCTCAAAAATAATCTAACCTGGGAGTTAGTCCACAAGATCTTCACATTAAATATAAACAGACAAGGGACACAACTCCTCAAAAATAATCTGACCCGGGAGTTAGTCCACAAAATCTTTTCATTAAATATAAACAGACAGGGGCATTATTACTCAAAAAAATATCACTGAGGATTGTTCCACAAATAAACAGAAAAGGGACCTAACTCTTTCAAAAATAATCTCACCAATGAGTTATCTCACTATATCTTCACATTAAATATAAACAGAAAGAGGACAACTATTTCTCAAACGAGAGGCCCAAGAGGGTCTGTGTCGCTTTACTTGCTGTATGGTGTCCGTGGTTATATATCATTGATAATGACAAACTTGGTAGAATCAAGTACAAAACAAATGATAGGGAGATGGCAAGTGGCGGGAAGGAGGAGGGTGATAGGTGGGGAAAGATACGGATGTTTCAAACTTTACTGAGCTTTATTCTTTTATTGAAATTATTATTCTGAACATGTTTGGCAAGGATCGGATATGACATAATTAACTAAATCAAGTGTCATATTACTGATGTTACTTGTACAATCTGGTTGGATTTTTAACTTGTCCAAGCTTTCAATAATTTCGACAATCTGACCAAGTCTGGTAATGAGCAGAATAATAATAAAGGCCTATCTTCTTAATGAGGCAAAATATAGTCTATTTAACTCAAATCAAGGGCCATAACTCCAGTGTTACTGATCTGATCTGGCTGGATTTCAAAGTGTCCGAGATTTCCCATTTTAACGAGGCAAAAGTTAATGCTGGAATACAGACGAAGGACAACCAACAACTCGCCATCCCTAAAAATATTTTGGTATAATGGTCCAATATAGGTTTAATTATTTTCCAATAATCATCCATGATGTGTGGAAATCATTCATGAGAGGTCAGTGACCGTGACCTTGACCTTTGACCTACTGACCCCAAAATCAATAGAATTTGTAGTCCTACCAAAAGGATTAAAAAAGAAAATTCAGATTGTAGGTCTAATAATGTAGAACCATCACAAGAAAAACCTTTTGCATGGTCAAGTTATGGTGCCTTTGGCCTCTGACCCCAAAATCAATATGGGTTTGTAGTCCTATCAAAGGAATTAAAAAATGTAATTTTAAGATTGTAGCTCTAATAATGTACGAGTCATCACAAGAAAACCTTTTTCTTTGACCTACTGACCCTAAAATTAATAGGGGTATGTATATTTGGTTGATGTTGAGCATAACCTTTGAATACTAACCTATAATCAATAGCGATTATCTTTCGACCCCAGGGAGCAATTTGTGAGTTATTGCATGAAAAGCATTTTTCATGATCAAATCATGAGTATGACGAGTAGTTTGCGAGTTGTCAAGGTGAAAGAATTTTCATCAACCAACCTTTCTCCTCTTGACCTCAAAATAAATAACAAATGTGTGTGAACAAGGGGGTAGTTGTATAAATGTTCAAGATTATACAGTTTATAGTTTATGAGTAAACATGCAAAAGGAGTTTTTATGAAATATGCAGTTATAGTAATTTTGACCTTTTACCTACTGACCCCTTGTCATCAGATCAAAGAATATTGGTATAAAGTTTCAAGACTGTATACAGGTGAGAAAAATTGAAAACTCAGATGGAGGAAGATAAAATAATCTTCCTCCATCTGAGTTTTCAATTTTTCTCAGGTTATTAACTTTCACAAACAGGAAATAAAAGTATTTAAAATCTGAAAATCATAAAACAAGATCACCAAATGGCCCTGAATACTCACCTGATGACCATGCAGCAGTAATAAAAATGGGTCAGATAATATAGGTTTGGTAAGTTCAGAAATCTTATTTCATTCCAAAATAACTCTATTTCAAACTGGTATCCCTTGGCATGCTAAAATTTAACCACAGGATCACCATTTAAACAAACTTTGTACAGGGCCATAAACTGAACTTGTTTTTATAGATTTTCCCATATAACTCTATGTAAAACTGTGAACACCCTGGCACCTTAGTGTCATCATTTGAATTGAAAGTATAGGTCATATAGCGACTTTCCAGCTTCCATCGGTGGAGGAAGACCCCAGGTGTCCCTCTAAGCAATTATTTTCATGCAATGCATGGGAGGGCACGAGTATAGAACCACCAACGTTACGCAAGCCATCTGGATAACATCACCATTTAAACAAACTTTGTTTTGGACCAAAAGCTCAAGTTACATGAAATATATGAGCACTCTATGCCTTATGGTTTCAGAAAAAGACGTACATGTTTCCCCCTTTACATTATGTATATATGTGACCTACCGAGGGGCTAGATCTGACCTAGCGTAACCATGGGAAGAAACTTGGTACAGGACCATAAGCTTATGCTGCATGCAATATATGAGGGCCTTGGGGTTTCAGAGAAGTTTTTTCCTTCCATAACTCAATGTAAAACATGTGACGCTTGGGGCTGGGCAGACTTTTACCAAATTGTCTACAACTGAACAACATTGGTTGAGGACCATAGTTCTTGTAGATTCAGAATATATTTTTTAAAGATTTACCTAAATAACCTTATATAAAACTGTGATTCCCAGTCGCAGACAGATTTTACCACAGTGTTACCATTTGAACAAACTTGTTTGAGGACCATAAGCTTATGCTACTAAAAACATAAGAGAGCCTTGTGGTTTTGTGTTTCAGAGAAGAAGACTTTTTCCCCTAGGGGTCAAAATCAGATAAAAGGAAATAATAACGTCCATCGCACTACAATTTTCAACTTCACAGTTTAGCTATATTTCCACTTGGATTAGATTAAGATTTATCCTAATTTTTGGTTTATGCCCAAAAAAAGATAGTTTATCAATCCAATTAGTTTGTTTTTGAGTGTAATTACAGAGCGCACAAATGTGACGAGCGTGTATGTTGACAATTTTTCCCCCATAATTCTGCTTATCCCTTTCTATATTCTGTGCAGGTAAAATCTACTTCCAAGTAGTTGAGCACATCCTTTCAATTGAAAGAAAACACAATATGGAGAGAGTTTCCCTCGTCTCAGGATCTTACCTGTTTTAAAGTGACGGGCGTTACCGGATTTCACCCCCACTTTTTTTTTTTCATTTTCATATTACCGGTAGACTTTTCCAATACTTTTCATACAATATTGCAAAACAGCAGTAATTATTTATTGAGTACATTATTACCAGGATAAATATTCATCTTATTTGATGCAACTCTTTATCCAAAAACAGTGGAAGTTATGTTTGACAATTTGACAATTATAAGAAAGTGACGGTCGTTATGTGTGACACTGTCTATTCATTGTCAATTTCTGAATACAAAATGGGATCTGTTTGCATATACATATTGTTACCTAAAAAATGTACTATCAACTGTTCAGATCAGAATTTTTGTTGGAGCTTTAATAATGCTGATTACTTTGAACAACCCAGTGCTCGATCGGCAGTTATGTTTGAGCTTTGCATAGTAACCTCGTTACTATCCGCTCCTTCGTCAAAATGTCACTTCCATGACAATACTGACATGGTAAAACACTATGTGCAAAGCAGAGAATAGTTTACAGTACATTTTCATTGTAGTGTTTGGTAAATAGTTGGAAATTACAATCACTTTATTGGTCACCAGTAAGTATACTTGATATTTTGAAATCTTATTGAGTGCTTGTGACGGACGTTATGGTGAAAAATGTGTTGACCGACAAATTGTACTCATCATGCTTTCCTCTTTATTGGCTGTGTACACTTTAATTGATGACGTAGTTCGCAAATAGCCTCATTATGAATAAATATTAATGTAGTAAACGTACGTGTACTTGACTCGCGTGTCTGCCAGACGATCACATACGATCACATACGGAGGTTATGAACTTGACAGACAAACGATCGTCATCAGTAACATGGTTTTTTTATTTATAAAACTACTCCGAATGAGTAAAACAAATATTTATATAAATATTGTATGCTTTTTTCTTTGCTCCAATTTTGACTTAGTATGTAAGTGTAGCTGCATTTTTTACTAAGTGACGCACCATAGTAATATTCGGTTAAAAACATAGACAATCATTTTGGCAGACAGCATAACTACTGCTACGCATTTTTCTTAGTATTTTTTTTTTACTTTATATTGCAAAAATTATCATTACAATCACATGATTAAGTAGGAAAACCATTGTAATTGAAAAGTAAAAAAAAACGTTCTCCCTTTGTGAAAAACAACTATGTTTGTGACTTGTTTGACGGAGCACTTCCACCACACCTCGTAAGGAGGCTCTAAAAACTTGACATTTTCGGACAAAATTGGAGAAATTTCATACAAGTACCGAAACTATTAATATCAAATTAACTCTGGTATCTCCTTGCCATAATTAATAGGTCAACATATAGCAACTGGATGTTTTATTCAATACATCAAAGAAATATTTACAGAAAAAGTGACGGTTATTATTTCCATTTATCTGATTATGACCCCTATATAAGTCAATGTAAAATATAAGACTATCAGGGCATGCAGGGCCAAATTTGAACCAAGTGTCACCATTTGAACAAACCTGGTATGTGCAGGACCATAATTATTATACTACATGCAAACTATTAGACCTCTAGCTCATGTAGTTTCAGAGAACATCTTTAAAAATGTTTTTACGTAAAACTCCCAGATTTTACACCAGGGTCACCATTATGTAAATATCACATCCTCTTGAGAATGTAATGTCGACCGAGGCGACATTATCATTTCAAGGGTTGATAATATCCACTGGCACCCTCAAGAGGATGTGATATTTATTTTATTATACCAAACAAATACTCCTAATATACTATTATACTCGATAATGAAAAAATGTTATTGTTGTTGTTGAAAAAATCTATTTTTAGAACTGAACTTTTCAAAAAGCTAGCGGGATGATATTTTGCGTTGAGGGTGATAGCGCGAAATATCAACCCGGCAGGGTATGGGGATTTTACATGGAGTGTTTACAGTGAGGTATAATAACAGAACATAGTGACATGTTTCAGGGAAGGCAATGTACAAGTCTATGTAAAACATGCAAAATCTCTCTGTTATAGATATACAAACTTTGGATCCCCGGGTCGTCATTTGAACAGACCTGACAGTCTTAGGGGTTAACAATCATTAATAAATATAAACCTTTAAAATCTGTTCAGTTCTACTCGAGAAGAATATTTTTTCAGGTTTTAACCTTTTATGGTCATGGTGGCCATCTTAGATGTCGCACTGATGGGTTAGGGTTATCAAATTTAAAAAAAAACTGCCGGCATGATCATCCATGTGAAATTTGGTACAAACTGACCAAGAGGATTTTGAAGAAAAGTCACTGAAAGCAAAGGTTAACGATAGCCAGATGACGGATGGATGGACAGATGGACAACACATGGACAACAATCCTAATAGCTCACTAAACAAAAAGGTTTAATTTTACTAAATGGTTACTGTGTAAAAAACAGATATTTTCAAAACAAAATTTAATATAAAAAATAGCAACATTCACTTCTACTAATAATTTTATGTATGTGAGGCAGAATACCAATCAATTAAATGGAAATATATATAACCTTTTAAAAGGGCAGACCCATCAATGGGTTGCATTTTGGTAAAAAATGCAAGGAGCAAAATTATTATCACCTTTCAAAGTTATCATAACATAATTCATTATGTCTATTATTTTGTTATATATATTAACCTTGTTTATATCTTCTGTCTGCTATACTTAACAGAATCTTCTTACGGTATGATTTAACACTTATTACAACAACACAAATCAATCAAAATACCCTGAGAGTAAAACCAAAGTCATCAAACAAAATAATACTTTGGATGAAAATATAGCACAGAATTTCCTCTAATGATGGTCTTCTATCTCGTGGTCTGAAAAAGCATTTGCCCAAACATAATGTAATCACCGTGCTGGGAGAAAAAAGCATCAGGGAAAATGAACCAGTAATTAAATCAGGGTGGCGGTAGTAATGCAGACGGTAGTAATGCAGAATTAAGCACCGGTATGGCAAAACTATGGGAATTTACTGAAAACGTACACGTCTATGTTTCTTAACAGCGTTAAAGGGACGCTTTCGTAAGTAAGCAGATATTGAGCATAACTGTCTGATTTTTATTCAGTGAAATGTATACATGAAACCATGACCTTAAAGTCAAATAAGTCGTAGTAATATATGTGTGAGTTTTGAAAAAAATAAGTGTTATTTATTGTTTGTAAACAATGCGATCCCACAATATTTACAGTTTCTGCTGATCATGTGACAGCCATTAGCGTATCAGGTTTTCTATGTATGTACTGTGCAACACCACGTTATACTCCAGTATTAAACAGCAGTGGGTTTTTTAGGCTATTTTTATAGCCGATACCGGGCCACATTCCCAATGCCAAAACCTATCTTTTTTCCCCAATTTTGAGATAAAAAATTCCCAACTGAAAGAAGGAAAAGTAAAAACACAGGAAAGTATCAAAAGTTTGACAAGTATCGAGTATGGAAGCTTTCTTCTGTTTTTGATATTTCTGGGTCTCTGAAGCGCTTGACATTTTACGGAAAGTTAAACATCCAGTGAAGCATTGTCGTAAAAACAAACAGAGCACTGTGTACACAAATAAGACCGAGGTATAATGATGTGAATTCCGAGCGAAAGGAGACGTAAAAACAATAAGAACCAAGTGTGTCCCCCTCGCGAAAAATACACACCAAGACCTTTTTTTTTATGGCTTTGTTCGAATGAAATCTCATCCAACTTACGAAAACAAACATAACGTGACGTCAATATTGTGACGTCATCTGACAGTTGTGACGTGGTTTTGGGACCTGCATTTGATGGACTGGTTCTAATGTATCTCCGCATACTTACGGAATTATTTAACAAGAGGCCCAAGAGGGCCTGTGGACGCTCTACTGGCTAATATGGCTCTTATGACATCAATGAAGCGAGTGACTATCGTCTTAAAGAGGCAAAATATAGCATTTTTAACTATATCAAGAGCAGTAACTCCGTCATTACTGGTTTGATCTGGCTGGTTTTCCAAGTTGGCCAGTAGAGATAATAAAAATAAAAAATAAAAAAATAAAAATAAAAAAATTAAAAAAAAATAAATAAACAAAAAATAAACAAAAAATATGGAAAATAAATAATAATAAAAAAAAAAGAAAAGAAAAAAAGAAAAAATAAAGAAATTTAAAAATTTAAAACAAGCATTGATGTAAAACTGTGACCCCCGGGGCGGGGCCAGATGTAACCCCAGGGTCAGCATTTGAACAAAATTGGTAAAGGACCATAAGCTTATAGCAACAGCAAAATATTAAACCTCTGGCTCTTGCAGTTTCAGAGAAGAAGATTTTTTAAGTTTTTCCCTATACATGTCTATGTAAAACATGTGACCCTTGGGGCGGGACCAAATGTGACCCCAGGGTCACCATTTGAACAAACTTGGTAAAGGTCCATAAGCTTATAATAATTGTAAAATATCAAACCTCTGGCTCTTGTAGTTTCCGAGAAGAAGATTTTTAAAAAAAAAATCCTATATAAGTCTATGTAAAACTGTGACCCTCGGGGCGGGGACAAATTTGACCCCAGGGTCACCATTTGAACAAACTTAGTAGAGGACCATAAGCTGATGCTACAAGTAATACATGAGAGCTCTGTGCCTTGTGGTTTCAGAGAAGAAGATTTTTTAAACTTTTTTCCTATATGTCTATATGAAAAACATGCAAAACCTCAATATACAAACTTTGGACCCCCGAGGCACGGCCATTTTTGACACCGGGGACTTTATTTGAACAAACTTGATAGTCTAGGCGTTGACGATCATTTTAAAAGAAAAACTGTTGAAATCTGTCAAGCGGTTCTGGAGAAGAAGATTTTTTAAGGTTTCGACCATATATGGTAATGGCAGCCATCTTGGATGTAGCGCCGACCTAATTTTAACAAATCTAAAAAGCATTCATCTAAGGATCATCCATTTGAAGTTTGGTCAAAATTAGCCAAGCGGTTTCTGACGAGAAGTCGTTTGAAGAATTCCCTATACATGTCTATGTAAAACATGTGACCCTTGGGGCGGGGCCAAATGTGACCCTAAGGTCACCATTTGAACAAACTTGGTAAAGGACCATAAGCTTATAGTAAATGCAAAATATCAAACCTCTGGCTGTTGTAGTTTCTGAGAAGAAGATTTTTTAAAAAAAAATCCTTTTTAAGTCTATGTAAAACTGTGACCCCCGGGGCGGGGACAAATTTGACCCCAGGGTCACCATTTGAACAAACTTAGTAGAGGACCATAAGCTGATGCTACATGTAATACATGAGAGCTCTGTGCCTTGTGGTTTCAGAGAAGAAGATTTTTTAATTTTTTTTCCTATATGTCTATATGAAAAACATGCAAAACCTCAATATACAAATTTTGGACCCACGGGGCACGGCCATTTTTGACCCCGGGGACTTTATTTGAACAATCTTGATAGTCTAGGCGTTGGCGATCATTTTAAAAGAAAAACTGTTGAAATCTGTCCAGCGGTTCTGGAGAAGAAGATTTTTTAAGGTTTCGACCATATATGGTAATGGCAGCCATCTTGGATGTAGCGTTGAACTAATTTTAACAAATCTAAAAAGCATTCATCTAAGGATCATGCACGTGAAGTTTGGTCAAAATTAGCCAAGCGGTTTCTGAGGAGAAGTCGTTTGAAGAAAAGTTAACGGACGACAGACGACAGACAGACGACAGACGACGGACGACGGACAACACAGCATCCCATAAGCTCTGCTGGCCCTTGGCCAGTAGAGCTAAAAATGAGAATTTGTATCTTTTGCTGATTCAGTCTAGATCATTCAATGTATTAATGCTGCTTGGCAGCAGTTTCTTGTTTACCATGACACCGCTATGGTTTTTGACATAAACCTTAAAGCCCTATCATCATCAATACAAATTACCGCTTTTATTTATCTCCTTTCTTTCAATTTATTATTTAGTTTATCTTTTATTATTATTTAATTCATACACAACCAACCCGTGTTGTAATCGTCAAGTTCGACAGATATTGTATCATGCAGATGCAGAGTGATGACAGTGATATACTCAGTATATTCTCGGGTTTAGGTTTAGTCAATACCGGTGTCACAGTAAAAGATCGCCGTACAGTATAGTCTCGATCATCCAAACCTCTCACGACATTTCTCTCAAAGAAGTCCATACGATGGTCTGGAGTAAAGCTTCTTTAAAATTTGTGACATCAAAACGAGTTGTGGACAAAACAAAATCACCATCAGCTGATTGGTCAACTTCAGTTTGTTATGGGAATCACCCCCTACGTCACGACGGCGTCAAAAATTACGTGACGTTTGTAACACGCAATGTTGTGCAATAAAATTACCCCAAACAAAGTCAGCGGATCACGATTAATGCTAAAAATTAAATTTTAAACATCATTTTGTAATATAGATTATATTATGTTTTTAGAGAAACTACAAAAAAAACGAAGTTTATCGTTTATTGTATATTTAATAAGGACGTACACACTTCCCATTGGAACTAATGTTGCGCGTAATACAACGTGCACTTTGATGTTGCGGTCATAATGACGTCACGTCGCCTCAGTTTTGACTTTTGGCGCCGTCTTTCGGTCAACATTTTAATGAACCACGAGTCCAGACGCTCGCTAGCGCTCGCAGTCAGCTTGAGTGTCTGGATGATAGAGACTACGAACAGTAATTCTATAAGGAAACAGTCGGGAAAGGAGGTGAAATATATTGGAAATTTGAACCATAATAGTATAGCGCCCCCTTCGCACTTTGCATAGCGCCCGGGCGCTTCTATTAGAGGACATACGGTATATTGTTTACAAGCGAGGAACTCAATGGCCCATTTAAAAAATAGTTTGAAAACATCCATGATAACAACCATTTAATTTTTAAACTAGAAATGTGTACTCAGCCACATGTTAAAACCCCAAAAATATACTCATCTTTGAATAAAATGTAATCAGTATACATGTGCATGTTCAAAACAATCCACTAGAGAAAAAATGATTGTAACACAATTTTCTTTCAGAAAAACATTGATTCAAATGTAAACAAGATACTCCAGTATTGCATGGCAATATATGATGTCCCCTACTGGTCAGATGTTTGACAGTAAATGTCTTTTGTCGAACCAGATCAAACAAAGGGCTATGGTTTAGACAAATAACAAATCCATGCTTCATTTCGCAATCTTAACAAAACAAGTTTGAGTATATAATCTTCCTTACAATTTTTTAAAAGATATACCTCATTTTTTTTTTTTTAAAACAGTATTACATATTACAATACACGTAATAAAAATACATATGCAAAGTAATTAACATCAATTTCAAGTCATGTATTAATATATAACTCTATCTGAAGGGATGTAACTATCGAATATTTATTGAGTATAAAGATAGACACATTAAGCTCCCTTATTCAGCTGTATAACTAACGACTGAATTCTTTCCCATAACAACCACAATTTTGGCCATTCAAAACTTTCACATGACATCATCAAAATAATTTAACCAATCAGTGATCAATAAAATAAAAGACCTCCACATTCTGGTAGGGGGTACACTCGGTGTTTATCGTTGGTGCTCAACTGACTTAAGCCCTTTATAAAACTAGTTTGTCGTGATAATTATGCCAAAAGCTTTATTTTTTGTGTACATCTATGTATCTTCTTTTTGTGTTGTCTGATTTTAAAACACCAATATGGATACATTTCATTTAAAGTTCTCTGGCCATGTTTTGTTTCATGAACATGTTTATGTTTATTTAAATAGAAATCAATACACAACAATAGATATTTACAATTCACACATTCCAATATCTGCGAAAAGCGAGAATAAGACTTTATTTGATGACGCAGAAAACTTTGAACAGGTAAATTAATCCACAAGTAAATGTATTTATCAATTATCTGGCAATAGTTGTGCAGCTATACAATTCAGATTTACCTCATTTCCCCGTGCAGTCAAGCAGTGGTAAAAGTAGTATCTACGCTATGCAAATAATACTTGTTTTTACATACAACTTAGTAGCGGTTTTCAATATATGTTTCTCTCCGAGACTAACAAGAAATGTTCATATGATGTTTAAGAGTTAATTTTGTTAATTGATAATACTACAAAAAGGGTGGCCATTCATGTTTAAATCATGGTCTAATATTTCATTTTTCATTATAGAGATTGAGGATAAAGTCCCAGTAAACCCCTTTATTTTCACCTACTGAATATCTCAACCTAGTGACCTACCGAAAGTTGACTGGATGTGAAAGTTATGAATATCACCAAACAAAATCTCCATATGCTCCTCTACCTAGGTACCAAGTTTTATGACAATATCTTTTATAGTTTTCAAGTTATAGCATGATCCTATTTTATGTGCACATTTGTTTTACTATGTTGTTGCCATAGCAACCACAATTTTGGCCATATCAACAAATTAAATAATGTGCATAATCTCCTTATGCCCTCTACCCTATGTAAAAAGGTTCATGAAAATATCTTTTATACTTTTTAAGGTATCGCAGGATCTAGTTTTCCAGACAGACTGACTTTTTTTTTTACTATTTTGTTGCCATAGCAACCACAATTTTGGCCATATCAGCAAAATTAATAATGTGCATAATCTCCTTATGCCCCACTACCATATGTTAAAATATCTTTTATACTTTTTATCGCAGGATCCAGTTTTCCTGACAGACTGACGGACATACGGGAGTTAATCCTATAGTCCCCTCCAATGACACACCGGTAGGGTACTAATAAACTTACAAGCCATCTTTCCGTAAAAAATATGTGACTTCATAGTCAGTTGTCCAGCAATTAGTATTGGATTAAATATTTGATCTAAGTGTTACAAAGTCATGGAAGGCTTTTGAGTAGTTGAAGGAAAAAAAGCAATTATCAAAAAATGAAGGGTAAAAATATTGACAAGAAAAAAGGATTGGGTTAAAAAAGCAAATAGTATAAATCTCATCTAGCGGTCTGCAGATATATCAAATACAACAATAGGTGTAATGAGGCATTTAGTTACAGGGAATGTAGCCACACAGCCAATCAGTATAACAATAGGTGTAATAAGGCATTTAGTTACAGGGAATGTAGCCACACAGCCAATCAGTATAACAATAGGTGTAATGAGGCATTTAGTTACAGGGAATGTAGCCACACAGCCAATCAGTATAACAATACGTGTAATGAGGCATTTAGTTACAGGGAATGTAGCCACACAGCCAAATCAGTTTAACAATAGGTGTAATGAGGCATTTAGTTACAGGGAATGTAGCCACACAGCCAATCAGTATAACAATAGATGTAATGAGGCATTTAGTTACAGGGAATGTAGCCACACAGCCAATCAGTATAACAATAGATGTAATGAGGCATTTAGTTACAGGGAATGTAGCCACACAGCCAATCAGTATAACAATAGGTGTAATAAGGCATTTAGTTACAGGGAATGTAGCCACACAGCCAATCAGTATAACAATAGATGTAATGAGGCATTTAGTTACAGGGAATGTAGCCACACAGCCAATCAGTATAACAATAGATGTAATGAGGCATTTAGTTACAGGGAATGTAGCCACACAGCCAATCAGTATAACAATAGGTGTAATGAGGCATTTAGTTACAGGGAATGTAGCCACACAGCCAATCAGTATAACAATAGGTGTAATGAGGCATTTAGTTACAGAGAATGTAGCCACACAGCCAATCAGTATAACAATAGGTGTAATAAGGCATTTAGTTACAGTGAATGTAGCCACACAGCCAATCAGTATAACAATAGGTGTAATGAGGCATTTAGTTACAGGGAATGTAGCCACACAGCCAATCAGTATAACAATAGGTGTAATGAGGCATTTAGTTACAGAGAATGTAGCCACACAGCCAATCAGTATAACAATAGGTGTAATGAGGCATTTAGTTACAGTGAATGTAGCCACACAGCCAATCAGTATAACAATAGATGTAATGAGGCATTTAGTTACAGGGAATGTAGCCACACAGCCAATCAGTATAACAATAGGTGTAATGAGGCATTTAGTTACAGGGAATGTAGCCACAGCCAATCAGTATAACAATAGATGTAATGAGGCATTTAGTTACAGGGAATGTAGCCACACAGCCAATCAGTATAACAATAGATGTAATGAGGCATTTAGTTACAGGGAATGTAGCCACACAGCCAATCAGTATAACAATAGGTGTAATGAGGCATTTAGTTACAGGGAATGTAGCCACACAGCCAATCAGTATTATTTAGAGTTCTGTAAAACTTGAAAAAAGATGGAAAAAGAAGCAGATATCACCATTTGAAGGTTGTTTTAAAACATATGGGAGCCACCATTTTGAGAACTATGACATCATATTTCTAAATTACCATATATGGTATACTGATATATATCATTTAAAGCAAAGAAAGTCACCTAAAATGAAAACAAATTCCTTTACTGGTCATATAATGCCTTGTTATCCCTAAATATACATATTTTTCATACAGTTGCTGTAATTTATTTTCTATAAATCTGTATATTATCATATTAATAAATATTCCATATATGGTCATTTAGATCTATGATGTCATAGCTCTCAAAATGGCAGCTTCTTTATCCGTTTCTACAGAAACTTTAAATGGTCATACCTTCTTTGTTTATCATCCAATTTGGATAATTCTTTCAGTTTTCCAAGTTTTTCAGAACTCTCAAATAACAAGATTGTTAGCTGTGTCGCTACATTCCCGTTAAACAATTTTTATAAAACAACATTAGCGGAAAATTAACATGGAATAGAGACCACAGTAAATAACTGATTAAATTTCATCCTTCATTACAAACTAACCATGAGCTTCAGGACGCATCAATGTCTAGACCAGTATTTCATCATGCATTATTTTGACTCCCGGTAGCAATTTATCTCCGAAATTACAATATTTATTTTATGTTTCTGAAAACAATATTTAGTGTCTGGTTAACATTTAGAAATCATATCCTTTTCACCATACAAAATTGCATCCATTACAGTACTTTTATTATTTGTAAAACCTTTTTTTTTTTTATGCCTAATTTGGGGCCGAAAATTCGGCCCCATTCACAATTCCAAAAAGTATCCAATTTTTTTTTTGGGGGGTAAATACAGACCAGTAAGGATACTAGTCTTAATATAAGCTGGTGTCAAAACTAGTCTGTATTTACCAAAAACAAAACTTAAAACCAAGGGATATTAAACTGAAAATAGTTTAGTTCTCTTTTGTTATAATATTTCACAATTTTCACAATTCCTAGAAAAATGCCGCTATTTTTCACAATGGCACGGGCACAGGCTGCATTCACAAAACACATAAAAAAAACACTGGTAAAACAATATATTTAAAAAAAATGCATCCATAACTTTGAAAAACCATTAGATTAAAGTGTCATTTTGTTATAAGTTTAATAAGCAATCATTCAACCATTTTCTTTGTAAATGCATGCTTGCACCACCAGGGATTTATATTATTAGGATTATATAGAGAATAATAATTTGTTTGTTTGTTTGTATGGTGTTTTACGTCATTTTCAACACATGTAAGTCATAAGAATAATAAATGGGTATTTTCATATCACACCCTGTATCAGGGGTGAGACAACATATCAGAGTCGAGGGTGTGATATGCCGAGTTGTCCGTCAGTCGTCAGTCCGCCATTACCTTTTGTCTCGTTAAGACGATAGGGTCTTTATTTTTCATCTGATCTTTACCAAATTTTACCAGATTGTTAATATCATTGAAAGCTCGGACAAGTTCGAAAACCAGCCAGATCGGACCAGTAACAGTGGAGTTATGGCCCTGGATTTAGTTAAAAATGCTATATTTTGCCTCGTTAAGACAATAGGGCCTTCATTTTTCATCTGATCTTTACCAGATTGTTAATACCAATGAAAGCTCTGACAAGTTCGAAAACTAGCAAGATCGGACTAGGAACACCAGATTTATGTGCCCTTGAATTATTGAGAAATGCCATTTTCAGCCTTGTGGACACTCTCAGTATAAAGTGCCTTCATTTTGTATTCGATCTTTCCCCAAACGTGGCCAGATTGTTGATATCAATGAAAGCTCGGATGAGTTTGAAAACCAGCCAGATCGAACCAGTAACACCAGAGTTATGGTCCTTTTTCAATATTTGGTAATGTACACTGGAAACCCCATGGGTTTGGGTTCAAATCTCACTGGAGGCATATTTTCTTTTATTTTATTTATTTTTCTCAAAGAAAACCTTGGTTCATTTTTCTTTAATTGGGAGCTTAAGGGCCCTAATGTTGGATCAGTTTTACATAGTTATAGGGAAGAACTTCAAAAATCTTCTTCTCTGAAACTACAAGAGATAAAGGTTTAATATTTTTTATTTATAATCAGCTTATGGTTCCTCTACCAAGTTTGTTCAAAAGGTGACCCCTGGGGTCAAATTTGGCCCCGCCCCAGGGGTCACAGTCTTACACTGAGTTATATAGGGAAAATCTTCAAAAATCTTCTCTGAAACTATAAGAGCCAAAGGTTTAATATTTTGTATTTACCATCAGCTTATTGTCCTCTACCAAGTTTGTTCAAATGGTGACACTGGGGTCAAATTTGGCTCCGCCCCAGGGGTCACAGTTTTACACAGACTGATATAGGGAAAAACTTAAAAAATCTTCTTCTCTGAAACTGCAAGAGCCAGAGGTTTAATATTTTGTATTTACCATCAGTTTATGGTCCTCTAACAAGTTTGTTCAAATGGTGACCCTGGAGTCAAATTTGGCCCTGTCCCCGGGGTCACATGTTTTACATAGACTTATATAGGGACAAACTTAAAAAATCTTCTTCTCTGAAATTACAAGAGCCAACGGTTTAATATTTTGTATTTACACTCAGCTTATGGTCCTCTACCAAGTTTGTTCAAATGGTGACCCTTGGGTCAAATTTGGCCCAACCCTGGGTCACATGTCAAACTTGGTTTGATGTTTATATGAACGAAAATTTGATGTGCTTTAAAGCTAGCCAACTTGAGCCAAATACATCCCTCCCACTATATCTTGGTAATTGAAGACACTAGTTTGATACTGCCATATCTGACACACAAACCTTCTATCCACCCCCACCCACCCCACCATGGACAACATATAGCCAGAAGAGCGATACAGGCCCTCTTGGACCTCTTGTTTATTATATTCATCATATACTTCAGCTTTGTTGAAATGTCAACTTCAGCTCACTTACTACACTGTTTTCCAGGGAGAAAAAAATTAGATCTAGTCCATTCTGATGTTTTCATGTCTGTCGCTCAAGTGGTACACAACATTTATTTTTTTCTGAAACTTGACTGCAAATGAATGCCATTGATTTTGAAATTTTGCAATCAAGAAATCAATAAATGGTTATTTCATCCATGGATAATAATTGTATAGTCAATAAACTGGCGCGAATACAAGATGGAGGTAACAAAAGACACAGACGACAAAACATACATGTGACTATTAGGTAATTTCCATATCACTCCGGTAAAAGAATTGAGAGGATTGATTATTTCCCTGATATAACATGTTTAACCCTTTATTTCACACGTGTGTTCAAGCTTTATTGCCTGGCAACGAAATCCTGATTGATATGACTAGCTAGGTCTATGTTGTATCATATATTCAAAAACAATCTCATTAAATACAAACCCTTTATCAGGCTACGATACTCTACACTACTAAGGATCTGACAACACTGCATTGGAGGTCAGGTCAGATTGACCTTAAGATTAGCCAGTCAGATTTCAGCCTACACAATTGCTCGGTATAGACTGCTTCACTGTTCATGTCGCGTTTCAGTCAAACGCGGTGGAGAATCGGTATTGAAAAAAATGGAAAAAAAAATGTCCGTAAATTTTAGCTTATAAAACACAAAATAATTGTGTTGACAAACATAACACACCAACCATTATTGAATATTTACTGAAAAAAACAACAACAAAACAAGATTGTTTGACGTAATTCAATAGCGGTACAAAACAATGTACCACTTCGTAGGGTTAAACCCACACTAAATTTTACACTCGCAGAACGTCGCAATAGTCGACTTAGTTATCAACTAAGCAGGCCAGACATACTACGACATACTATTTAGAAAACTAATGTCGTAATTCTTGAAGTAAAACATGCCATTTAGTGCATTTCTTTGAATTTATCATGCAATCCACAGCATTAACTCACGGCGACTTTATATTTTTTCGGAAATATATGTTTTATGTGGATTTTCGTTCGTTTAGTTCATTCGAACATAATCTGAAGTGCAAATGAAACGCGCGATTTCATTGGATGAATTTAGTTGATCTTCTCATGAAAATTGATTAAATGAAAGGTCGATCTGACGTGACCTCCAAGGCAGTGATGTCAGATCCTGTAGTAGAGAGTATCAAATCATAATTCATATTGTTAGGATCACTGATAGAGTGCCCCACCCTCAACCCCAACTCCACGCCATCTTATGTATTGGTTTGAGTGTTTAGGGATGCCAGGGATGTATAAGTTTGATGGCATTTAGGAGTGTATTAGTTTGGAATCACTTACAGGGTACCAGGGACCTATGGGTTTGGTGGCATTTAGGTGTGTATAGGGGTTCCAAGGATGTATTAGTTTGGGATCACTTACAGGGTGCCAGGGATCTATGGGTTTGGTGGCATTTATGCCTGTATAGGGGTTGCAATGATGTATTAGTTTGGGATCACTTACAGGGTTCCAGGGATCTATAGGTGGCATTTAGGTGTGTATAGGGGTTTCAAGGATGTATTACTTAATTAAAGGGACACATGGCAATCTTGCTTTTTTTTTAATTCGCAGCATCCTTAGTTTTTCTACATAACTCAGGGTTCTCCAAATCTAGAAATTATAGGGTGGCGGTGCAAATCTGTTATTTTGCCGTTTTTCTTATGCCATTTTGACAGCGACACCCGGATGTTGGAGGAGAGTTGCCTCCCCTAGGTTTGGTCAATACAATTGAGGCGCTTGCTTTATTGTTGAAGATTGGATGACAAGCCTCTGCGTGATATTACTTAGTACTGAATAGGTCTAGATTCCGGTTACGTTATGGTGTTTGTTGCATCAATTCATACAGTTGCAAAGGCCCGTTTTCATCCAGATGTATTTCTGGTAAAAGCCCTTTGTGTCCTACATCAAGTTTGCTAAATTTATTAGGTTTTATTTATTTTTTTACTTTTTTTTTAAAGTGGTGCTTGACGATGTGCCTATAGCATGGCGGCCCGCCATCTTATAAGTGCTCTTGGAGAACCATGTAACTTGCATTTGTTCAATAATTAATATTAATTATAAGAATAGTATAAAGCAAATTGTTTTTGCTTTATGTTACTAAGGCCAAACAAAAAAATACCTGTTTGCTTTATGTTACTAAGGCCAAACAAAAAAATACCTGTGTTTCCGGTGGCCCGACCGACCCTATTTTTAAGGGGCCGACCCTAAAACTTTTTATGAAAAAATAAATAAAATAAAAAAAAAAAAAAAATTAAAAAAAATATATATTTGTTCTGAACAATGATTTATCACAATATATCGAGGTAAACTGACATGGTAAACTGACATCACAGAGCAACTTTCAGTTGTATCATCAACTTGTATGGAGTTTATGAGATAAATACATGTAGAATCTCACAATATCTTGCTCCAAAAAAAAAAAAGATAAAAAAAATGCCTACCTACCGACCCTATTTTTTTAGAGCATGCAATAGGAAACACACCTATTTTTTTGTTTGGCCTAACTGTTAATTAAATTGCACCAATAATATATTCAAACCTATTGTAGAGTAAGACGAACAAATGAAAACTCATAATTTATATGCAAGCTTGTTTAAAGTCAAACTGATACTGGATTAATAAATCAAGATTGCCATGTGTCCCTTTAAGATTGTTTATGTGTACCAGCAATGAATAGGTTTAGGAGGCAAATAGACATACCCATATAAGGGCATACATAATGGGCTATTACATGTAACTGACAATAACATAACAATGAACAATGTGTCACCTACCTCTATCGAAGCCTCCTTCTCCACGGAATATCTTGTCTTTATTAGCTGTCTCCTGTAAAATACCGTGAAAGGTTCAATCAAACTTTCACCTTTTGTAAATGCATGGTGCAGTATTCAAGTGATTCTGTAACTCCTAGGTAACTGATACAAGAAAAATGGCAAGTGTAACGGTATTCGGTGAAGATTGGGAATTCCAACAAGAGGGATAACTGCTGTTATTGTTTATACCTTTTAAAATCATTTGCAAACCAGATCATCACAGAAACCTGTGACTGATTTTATTTCAAGAGAAGAAGTGGAGAACTATATTCTTCTAGGTGAGGGTAATGAAATACTACAAGAGAATGTATACATGGTAATGTGTTTGCAATGTATTTAAGCACACAATATTTCTTTTGTTTGAAAGTGAATTGAATTGAATGTTGTTTAACGGCTCATCAACACAGTATAGGTTATATAGAGCCGCCCCAGAGATAGGAAAGGATACATAGGAATCTGGGAACCGTGCCATACTCTTATTATCGAATAGATTCCTATGGTTCTTTAACGTGCTCGGAGGATAGACCGATACACGGGACTGCCCGGTTTACGTCCCCATCCGACGGACGAGGCTGAGGTAAAAGTGTCTTGTCCCAGAACACTCCGACGAAACTCAGTGGCACCATGGAGGATTGAACCCGGGGTGTTTGATAGTGAAAAACTCGAAACTTTAAGGCAAAAGGCCGCAAATTTTCCCAACTGAATGGGTACCGGTACTGGGCCTTTTCCATGTACTTTTGGGAAAGGACCCTGGCCCGAATTGGGAAAACTAGACAACTAAAACAATTCAATTTCAACATGAATTTAATAACGCCAAAGACTCAACAACACTCTTTAAAGGGCAATCTTTCTCTGTTTGGCATCAAGAAATGCGTTGCACAGTTCTTCATCCAGGATGGGTATTCAGTACTATCTGAGTCAACTCTTTCGACCACAGACTCCTTGCTAGTAGTCTGGATAACAGAATGAGACGGAGATGGAGACTCCGAAGCGACCGTAGAAACCGCTGACTTTTGAGAAAAACTCGAATCATGAGTACTGTGAGGGGGATGGTCAATTTTAAGCAAAACAGGCTGTTGTACAGTTGTCACTTTTGAATTACAAAATCCAGGGAATGAGGATAGTGGCCGGATCGATAAGGCATCCTTTTTCCTCACTTTGCTGGAGTGATACTTGCTATTATGCGACATCGTTATAATTTGCGAAAACTGATGTCACGGGTGAAACTACGTTGTACAACAATAAAATTTAAACACGACCAAAACGAATTACAACTAATTTAATTTGCGGAGCCCGAGCAAATGAAGAATGCGGCTCAGTATTTGCCAATTTTTTCTGGAAATTGGGATTTGTTTTCCTGAAATTGGGAAAAATGGAGGCGATTTATTATTGGAAATGGGTCTGTATAACGGACCCTGTAGAACAGCCAAAAAGGTCATGCGGTACCATTCCCAAAAGGTTGAAAAAAATCGCTGATATCACTGACATTTTCTGCATTGACATCGTGCACTGACAATGTCAACTACTATTCTTGCATATCACAGACATTTTGTGCGTTGACGATGCCAAGTTCATGTTTTATTGCACTATGACATCATGCAACTGTTGACGTTATTGAGTCATTGTTGATGCAGGTGTTTTTTATCTTCCCCCAACCCATGTCTGCCTTTAATAAATTAAAGTAAATACAGGGATGTTTATAAATAATTTAGAAAAGTGACATATTTTCCACAGGGTAATATCTGTCTTTTTTCAATAGGCCATTATGTCACTTTCTCTACAAAATGATGGTGTATTATTTACTAAAATGTGCATTACAAAGCCTTCAGCAAATAATTCATAGTTATTCTAGTGGGTTTGTTTGTCTGGTGTTTAACATCATTTTCCAGCACCTTATATGCTATGTATTCTGGAGTGGAAAAAAATGTTTGAAATATAAACAAGCCATAGAAACAATGAACACTTTTGTAACACCTCACCCATTTGACATTTTCCAAGGGCCAGGCTTTTTATCAGGAAATTAGCCATGACTTTCTTATATAGTATAGCATTTATTGAGTAAATGGGTATACAATTTGTGTTTCCTTTTTTTCAATGACTGCTTTTGCAACTAGTGAATTGTTTTAATTTGTCCACAACAAAAATCAACCTTTTCCAAGGATCCATTATGCCACATACCTTACAAAATCATGGTGCATTATTAACTGAAATGGATAGTGTAATTAATATGCCTTTAGAAAGTCAAGATTACAATAAACGATCAACAAAGAGCATGGTCCCTTCCACAGACCTAATTACAAAGATATTGGACACTGTGAAATTTACCTTAATTCATGAGGGACTGTGAGTGCGAAAATTTCACAAAATCTTGCCCAACTTTAAACAGTTGTATCTTAAAGAGTTTTATAGATACAAGTTTTATGCCAAAACCATCACAGATTTAATTCTCCTTCTAATGATAGCATTTTCCTTACTCCACCATTTTAAATAAAAAAGGAGTTCAAGGGAAACTTTTACTATGTCAAACCTTGATTTTTAAGAGAAAAAAAAAATGATGGGATTTTTATCTTTAAACAGCTTTTTATATAACTTCTTATGTTGAAAATGAAACAGAATTATTATAATCCCATTTTGATATTCATTATGAATCTTTTGAATGAATTCTCATCAAAATCAACGAATAAATGAGAAAGGAGATAAAATGAAAAGTTAAGGTGCCATGTGATATTTTGGCTACTTCATTGGATACCTATCTGTTTATTAATATGTCTGTGTCCCTTCACACCTGAAGCAGAGCTGTAGATAAGTTGAGTTTTTGAGTATTTTTTTGCAAAACCCATCAGTTTTTAAAAACTGTGAGTATCATTACTCATCAACTTACTACAGATACTCATAACTTTTAAAAATCAAGCGTATTATGTTTGTAGGTATTGTCCTGAGGAACAGTTTATTCCATATTTACATGATGAATTTTTTTCCAAACATGTGTACATGTATAATATTTATTATTAAGGTCATGATGCAGTGTTTCTTTTGCTTTAACTTAACCTCCATTTAACCATCGTAGTTGTTTCTTTTAAAATGTATTAATTCACATCCATTTTGAAAGGATGAATTATTTCAAGACATTGTTTACTCTGAATGACTTTGTTTTACTCATTCATTTTGAATCTGATGAGTAAATACTCATTGCAGTCAAAAATTATTACAGCTCTGCTGAAGTTGACTTTATTTTTCACCACCATAATTGATATTGTAGTATATGACCAATTTTCCACTTTTGGCCTAAATTGTAACAAATAATTGATGCAAAAACCAAAAAATATCTGCAAAACGTCCGCTACACATGCAAGGGGTCCCGAGTTCAAACCTGCTGAGTGCCTAAATATTTATGAGTAATGTTTCAGGTCCGATTACATCGGTGGAGAATCCGGGTAGGCATTGTGTGAGGTTATTCCCAGATGCTTAGATCATTGTATATATATGTTGATGGTTTCAAATATCAAAAATAAAATAACAAGGTTGGAGGTATGTAGTAGGACTCGGTTGGGGGTGTATGTAAATAGATAGGTTTATAAGAGCGTAACTGTCTCACCACAGAGCTAGCTTTTATGGCGATATCGGTAAACCGTCCGCTTCAGATGCACAGGGTCCCGAGTTCAAACCCGCTGAGTGTCTAAATATTTGTGTAATTTTTCCGGTCCAATTACAGTGGAGATCCGTGTCAAGTGTATGTTTTAATGCTTGGACATATAAAAAAGTATTCAAACAAGAAGCTATAAAACAGTTAAATGCAACAAAAATGTTTTTGTCTCATAGTTTTCTTAGGCCTGAAAAGGCTAAATCTAAGGGGGTTGGGGTAGGGATTTCACTCTAGGATTTCACAGGAGTGATTAACTATAAAGTCAATTTCAGTGTCACAGACCGTCTAAGTAAACAAATACAATATGCACACGTGTTAATTATCTCATATATAGTTCACAGCGACCATAATTCGTCACGAGATTGACACTGTGTGTTACACGTTATCAATAACCATTATTGAAGATATGCTATCAGATTATATTGCCATTATTGGTGCAGTGATTAGTAGGTATAATAAACCATAAACTTGAAAACAATAGTATATTTACCGTCTATCGAATCGGGCAAAACATTTTCTGCAGCAATTCCCCATTATATTGCTTTGTCATTGTATTAAACAGTAGAAAACATTGGAATAGTTAGACAACAGTCAGAGCAGATGACACTTCCTCATTTAGAAACCGGAAATAGATGAGAGTTATTGGTCCTGTGTATTCTTCAGTTCAAGGTGTAACACCACAAAATCTATGCTTGCAAATCAAGTCAAATCAAATCAAATATTTTATTGGTCTAAAATCCAACAGTAGGAAATCACAAAAAAACATAGACATACACAGTGAAATACAAAGCATGTATAAAGCAAGAAGTAAGAAAACAAGATATATACTCAGTATCACTCTCCATAAATGCTTATTTATAATTATAATAACTGTCATTTGTTATCTTATATAAATCCACTCCTGGGGGAGATCATATCTAAAAACTAGGCCTACCACATATAAAGTGTTACTTCACCAAGTAAAATTTATTTCCCTAATACCGTCTTTCTAAAATTGAAAAACTTTGAGATAAATGATATACATATATTGTTGATATCATGATCATTACTATCGAGAATAAGGTAAAATTTACTCTTATCGTCCAACATTGAAAAATAGGGAATAATAGCAGTTAGTTCTGCAAAGAAATTAGCCCTTACAATATGTAACTGGGAACATTTTATCATAAAATGGTATTCATCTTCAATCCAATGTTTACACATCTTACACATTCTGTTATTAAAATATATTTTAGTTTACCTTCCTTCCTCTATAAAAAGTTTGTGACAGCTTATTCTGAGACCTTCTGAGTTTAACACGATTAGCAACTTCAATTTTTAACTTATCATTGGCTAGAAGATATTTTTCCAAACAGTAAGAACTCTTATAGGTACGTAACTTATTACCATTGGGTTTATTAGAATCATTATATAAGTTATGTTTCCAAAATGACTCGTATCTATTCTGCAATTGTTTGGTAACAGAAGCTAACAATGCACTGACTGAAAAAGTGTTTTGGTTATCCCAAGAATGTGAGAAACCTATTTGTGTAAGAAATAAATGTGTGCATTGTTGGACCATATCCTTTATTATTAGATATGCTATCTAGGTAAGATTTGCGAACAAGAGAATCTTTATTGGAGTTGATGATGTGAAACCAAAAGTTAGTAATTTCGCTAATTCTAGTTCATGTACCACGACCAATATATCAAAACTGTTGACTTCCTGACTTTCCCCGATTAAAGAACATATTGTAAAATATTGCAGAAAGGCCTTCGAGAACTCGGGAATCAATCTGTTTTGGTCTATCAAAAACTCTGGAGAAGTTCTTGACAAACTACGGTGTAAGCATTTTCATGCCTCTTCTCTAAGCACCTAGTACGACTTTTCTACACTGTATACTACACTACCACATAATCTTATCAAAGAAAAAATGCTTCAGCTTATTCAGAAGACATTTACTAGAGAATGTACAACTTTTCTAGCTTGTAATAATGTCAGGGCTTTCTTTACTAACGCCCCCATTGATAAATATAATTTGTGGACTTGTACTGATGTTTGTATAGCCTTATCTTTTCTTCTGGATAACATCTTTATAAGATACAGTACAACTATTTACCGTCATGTTGTTGGTATTCCTATGGGTACTAACTGTGCGCCACTTGTTGCAGATTACTTTCTGTACTGCTATGAAAGAGATTTTATGTTGAGTTTGTCACCTGCTAGCCAGGGTGAAATTATTGATGCCTTTAATAATACTTCTCGGTATCTTGATGACATATCAGTATTGATAATCCGTTCTTTGCTCATATGGTTACTAACATTTATCCACCAGAGCTCACGTTGAATAAATCCAACAGTTCGGATACAGTAGCAGCATTTCTCGATCTTCATCTCTCGATTTCAAATGATTGATTCATACTAAAATCTATGATAAGAGAGATGATTTCAATTTTTACATCGTTAACTATCCGCACCTGGATGGAGATGTACCTCGTGCTACCTCATACGGGGTGTATATCTCCCAGCTCATTCGATTTGCTAGAGCTTGTAATGATGTTATAGACTTCAATGATCGAAATCAAATTATTACAAGTAAACTTCTTCAGCAGGGTTTTCGTTATCACAAACTACGTAGATCTTTCTCTAAATTCTACCGCCGCAACGAGGGCCTGCTGGAAAAGTACAACACCAACCTTAAAACACTTCTGCGACTAGGCATATCACAACCCTCATTTTATGGAGATGTGGTTTACAAACTTCGAAAGTTAAAAGGGTCTGACGGGTTTCCTGACCGCTTTACAAATTTAATCAGGAAGTTCGTCAGAAAAGGACATAACCCTTTGTTTTACAGCGCACTGCATGTTTAGTGATTGACCCCTCTACAGTCAGTCATTACGCTTCACTTTTCAGCTTCACTTTTCACTTGTGCGATGACTGGACTACCTCTTGGGACTCTATGATTGTACCTACTGAAACCCCAACTAAGGGAGGTGGGTGCATGAGCTTTCGTCCCTCTGGTTTTCTGGTCGTACCCTAGATTGGTTATCTCTTTAGCTGCAACTACTATGGTTGTTCAGTACGATTCTGGATACATCCTGAGATGTTTATTATTTTGTATGTGTTTTTTTAGTTAGTTTCTCTGGATGTGGACTTTATTTATGCAGCCTTGTTGGTTAGAGATTAGATCATGGCGGGGATTTCTTTATTTACACTGTCCTGTTTTAATGGGATGACAGTAGGTTAAGTGTGAGGTTTGGTGCACCCTAGAACCGGTTTAAACCCCCAGTGGCCTACTTTGCCACTGACCGTTCCAAGGCGGTAGCCCTATTGTCAACCCTTTTGTGTTTGTGATGTCGTTTGCATTTATTATTATTTTTGCCTTCTTGTTTGTCTGTTTGCATGTTTGTTTCTGTATTTTGTGACTGACTGTCCTCCTTGAATGCTACTTTCCCTGTCCGATCTTTTTATATTTCTTTATTGTTAGAGAATTACTTTTGATGGGATGTAGTTTTGTTTATTTGCACTGTCTTGTCTATTTAGGCGCTGAAGACAGGATAATAGCGAGGATTGTGCGCATATAAAATCGATTCAAGCTAACCAGTAGGCCTTATTGCCTACTGACCCTTCCAAGTCGGTAACCCTATCTTCACCACCCTTTCTGTTGTTTTTTGTCTCTTTCATTATATTATCAAGTCATTGTTTGCAGTACAGTGCGGACCTACGATGCCATTGCGTTCGGACGCTGTGGTTTATATAGGACCCTATATCTCATTTTTGACAGAACTTCTGAGACTGAAAATAGCTAAAGGGTATTTTCCTAATTCAGCTCTAACACCATCATTCGATGCATATTTGTGAACTCCTAACACGTATTTAAAATATCTAAGCTGTAGTTTTTCAGGAGCAAATAGGTCATATCTTTTTTCAATATCGGTTTTAGGTTTAACAATCAAGTTCAAAGCCCCTCACTACAGTACAGTAGGATTGGTCGAATACACATATCAAATAGTTTTAAGTGCACAATAACATTAGATTTATCAGAGATTAAAGCTTTCCTTATAGAAAAAATAGCTTTTCTAGCCTTGTTATTGAGATGACTGATTCCCTCAGTAAAAGTACCAGAAGGTTTGAAAATTATACCCAGATATTTATATTCAGAGACCATATCTACACATATTTGGTCAAACATAAAACTGAACTTTTTCAGAAGTTAACCAGATTTGTTAAAGACAATCACCTTTGTTTTGTCCAGGTTTATTTCAACATACCATTTTTTACAGAAATACTCAAAATTTGAGAGGGAAGATTGCAGACCTGTATCTGAGCTGGATATGAGAACCAGATCATCAGCATACATTAAACATGAAACTAATTTTCCGTCAAGCTGAGCAGGATCACATGAGGGGTCAAAGTAGCTTACTAAATCATTTATATAAAGGGAAACAGAGTGGGGCTAAGAATACATCCCTGCCCTAACCCTAACCTTTGCATAAAAAAATACATAATCGATTCATAATTTTCCATTGCAAAGATGTTGAGATTTTATCTTATTTTCAGTAGGTGATACAAATTTTGTTACCCGGTTTTTATCCTTAAGTTCTATAGTAAAATAAAAAATCTTTGGCAGAGTAAAAAGATGATAATTTCCAAGATTTTGATTTTGAAAGATACATATATATTGAATCAGTTAGCATGAATGTGCATGAAATATGCAGAGTTTTAAAAGAATCACACTGTAAATACCTTAATTTTAAAAGTAAACTTGGTTGAACATCAAGGATAAAGACCGAGTTTATCACCTACCAAAATGTATTAGGTATGTCTTATTTCTGGTCACTGATTGGTCAGTTTTTTGATGATGCTCTATCAAAATTATGAACAGCAGGGTTTATTTACACATTTTATCCGATGAGATTTAATCATTTGAACTGTAATCGAAGTAACAAATCCGGTCTGTCATAAAAGTCTTATAAATCATGTCTTTTCCATAAATACAATGTGCACTTTAACTGCTTAATACTGAAGTTCTTTAATTGATAAACTGTTATTGTTGTTTTATGCCTTTCTTATAAATGAATTTATTGTTTGGTTTAGTGACACACCAAAAGTGCAAATATACTTAAAAAACAACATTTAATCCATTTTTCATTTTTATTTCTAACTAAATAATTAGCATTAAAGAGGCACTACCTATATCTACGCGATTTTTAATGTAAAATATTAAATACTCAATATTACTGCATTTATATGTATACAAAGCTATTTTATGAGTATTCTAAGAAGAAACATGGTTCGTATTCCAGTTCTGTAAATTATTAATTTTGATCAAAACAATATCTTGAATAAAATGCTGCCCAGCCATTTATTCCTGCCGGAGAACTACGAGTTTTTACGATTTTCTCGGACATGCGCAATGCGATTACAAACTATTCGGCGCAGTTCCGATAGCAAACGAATCGATCGGAACTCTTCGCTAATCAGACGAGGTAGTTCCGATTGTAAACGAATAAGATCGGAAAATCTCCGCAATCGGCTTGCCTAAAACAATTACGAATACAATTTCAAAAATCCGATCTTTTCAATCCTGTTTTTCCCCAGCAAAACGCACATTACATTGGGTGAAATTATTGCCATTTACCTTTTTCAGAGTCCTCTTTATAATTAAGTAAAGTTTATATCAATTGGTGGAGAAAAAGATATAGGTAGAGCCTCTTTACTAATCAGCACCCAAGTACATGTATGCAAAGCTGCTTCCAAGAGCCTGGCAGAGGGAGGAAAGGAAAAGAAGAAAGGCCAGAGAGAGAAACAAAAATATAAGAAGAACGGATGGATGCTGTTCAAATTGACAATAACGCTAATTTGAAAATTTAATAAAATATTTCATATGCGGTTTGCCGCGGTGAGAGGAACACCATCAGACCGAGGTCTTGTTTAAACCGTTATCGGAACATATATAATGTTGTTGTTCTTGCGCTCTGCACTATACTTCTCATTGCCCTCTATCGTTGCGTGAAGTTTCAGTGCAGTCCCATCAGTACTTCTCAAGTTATGCTCCATACTAAAATTATAAAATTACAGACAGGCACTGTATCAGTGTGAAGTTGCATTGTCATCTCTTCAGTAATTCTCGAGTTTTGCTCCGGACAATAATTATAAGTATACAATAATTATAAGTATAAAATTACAAAGTACCATTACTCAAATTCGATATAATATAGAGTTATGGTTATTGTACTCTGCACTTCCTTTCATTGCCCTCTATCACTGTGTGAAGTTTCATTGCAGTCCCTTTATTAGTGTTTCCGTTAAGCTCACATGAACTTTACGTATATACCCATTACAATGGGCAATTACTCTAATTTGAATGAAGGTGGTTATGGTTATTGGGCTCTTCATTCCCTCTTATTGCCCTCTATTATTGTGTGAAGTTTCATTGCAGTCCCAGAAGTAGTTTTTCAGTTATGGTGCGGAAAAGGAATATATAAAATTGCAAAGGTCAATCAGTCATGCCAAGATTGAGTATTAGTAGGGCTGGACCCTGTCTTACTTAGATAAAAACCAGGGTTGAGAGCTTTTTATACTCCCCGAAGAGAGAGCATATAAACATCGCTTTGTCTCTCCGCATTTCCGTCCATATATCTGTCTGTCCATTCGGATTATTGTCCGGGTCATAACTAAAAAAACTACTAATGGGACTGCAATGTTACTTTACACAATGATAGAGGGCAAAGAGAGGCAGTGCAGATTACACTAAACATAACTCTATCTAAATTCAAATTAGTGTGTCATCCTTGAATGCTGCTTTTCCTGTTCGATTTTTATATCTATATATATACCCTTGTAATGATATCACTTATAATTCTTGTCCGGAGCTTAACCCAAAATCTACTAATGGGACTGCAATGAAACTTCCCTTCTGCACAAGAAAAACAATTATGTTTTCATTCAAATCAGAGTTATTGGGATGACAGTAGGGTAAGGTGAGGTTTGGTGCACCCTAGAACCTGGTTTAAACCCCCAGAGGCCTTTTTTGCCCCTGCATTATATTTATGTTCACGAAATCGAACTTTTAAAGATCGACCTGTTTGTCCAACATATTATATGCTTTTCAAGTCAAAACATAAATGACGTGAAATGTACGTCAATCAACATTTGAAGCTAGACATACATTAAACATTCTACCATTAACAGCTGATTTATATGGCGGACTTGCAAGATAACTGCACCTCTTAGCATTGCACTTATTATTAGAGGGAAACACCCCAGCGTCTTGAATGAACGATTTCTGAAAGGTGACTTTATATGGTCCGATATTTTTATCTTTCTTTATATGGTATTTCCTCAAAACAGGTGATCCAAGAGGAGTAACTGAAACTTTTGAGCCATTGTTGTTGTTGTTGTTGTTGTTGTTGTAATATTCTTCACCGCCAGAAATGGCGAACCCCAGCAGTGGTACTGCTAGGTTACTTCTTCTGTATCTAATATCACTGTACACGTATATCCACCACCACTGAATAGTCTATTTACGCTTAACACTACCGGTATTAAAAACTATGTTAAAACTGTTCTCTTCTTGTTTGTTTCTAATAATGTTTACTAAGATCACGTATTAATAGCAAGTGACCACACAGGAAGGCTCTATCTTATTCCTTTAAATAGTCTATGTCTAATGCAGATTGTAAATCAGTCTTCTTGCGTGAAATTCGATCTCATGCCCATAGGTGTCATTATGTAGGTAACTCGGCAATATATGCGAAAAGTCAGCAATGAGTTTCATGAGATCTTCTGAGTTCATAACACATGTAACGTCGTGTTCTCTCAAAATGTCATAAATGTTAGCTAGTATAGGGTCCCGCACTGTCTGTAGGTTGATGCATCTCAGCAAGAAGTGTTCAAGCGTTTCATCCTCAGTTCCACACAGTGGGCACAGAGGGCTGACAGCATTCTGATTGAATCTCGCTCTGTTCACCTGAAGGTTGTAAGTTCCGGACAGGACACGTAGACGTGCAGGCAGTCTGGTTGCCTCACGGGTTGATTCGCATTTAACTTGTAGTATAGGGTGTAGCTTTCCCTGCCTGAATGTGCAGTTCATGTATTTCAGTGAAGAGTATAACGCAGCTTGTCGTTCTAGCTTATTCTTCCACTTGTTTACCACCACCGCGTGTATATTCCTTTTCCAACATAGTTTGCCAGTGCATTTTCAATATATGTTTCGACATCTCTCAATTCATATTCGGTGAGTATTGGCTGAATGTGTTTCGCCCAAGCCTTGGAATCCCAGCGTTTAACATTAAATTGTTTGATAAAGATCTGCCTTTCTAGACTATTTTCATTCTGATTACAAATGTTGTTAAAGAAAGTCAATATTTTCAGGTCCACTATGGCCTGCACTGGTAACAGACCGGACAAGATATACACACAGGGGTCTGCAACATTACTAGGGAGTGACAATACTTGCTTGAGAGTCTTTTTGTGAAAGAGTTCAAGTTTATCTATGAGTTTCGTATTTGGTAAAATTATTTCGAGTCCATAAGTTAAAATCGGTAAAATATAAACATTATATAATTTCAGAGAAGTCGCCGGATCTAAACCGTTCTGCCCGTGCAACCCTGCCCCTAATAGGCTGTATAGCGCTCTTCTGGCTTTGGTGATATTGCTATCAACGTTAACTACGGCGGTTTCCTTAATTGATCCAGTTCTGTTTATTCCCAAATGCATAGCAGATTCAACGTCAGCAAGGACATTCCCTCCTAACTGGAACTCGTTAGTTTTAACTTTTGCAGAATTGGTTGGTCTAACCCTAACCGACACAGTTTTCTTCGGTTGCAACAAGTATTTTTCTTCAGTAGCAAATGTGTGTGCCATATTTACTAATATTTGTGTGTTTTCAGGAGATATGGACATAATGCAAACGTCATCAGCGCAGGCACAGTTGTTAATCAATATCGTTCCAATCCTAGCTCCCAAGCCACAGTCAGTATATTGGTTAAGTAGTGGATTGATGTAAAGTTTATAGAGGTCGGTAGAAAGAATTTCACCCTGCCGGACTCCTTGATGTATGTTGAAGGGTCGACTTGTAGAACCGGCCATCTTCATCACACTTGACGCGTGTTCATGTAGCGACTTGATCAGGGACCAGTGCCCGTCGTTGACCCCGGCATGATACAGTCTCCTTAGGAGGTGCGAGTGGCAGACGACGTCAAATGCAGCTTTCGCGTCAAGCATGATTACATTGGCCGTCTTCTTCTGATCTGTGCACTCTCTATAAAACTCTTCTAGAAGATATGCTGCATTTAGTGGAGAGGAACCTGCGGTGAACCCTCTCTGTGAGCTGTTTTGCACTGATAAAATATGTGTTTGTATCCTGTTTCGAATGACGGTTTCTATAATCTTGCAGATAACTGGCAGGACGGTAATGCCTCGGTAGTTAGTAGCTTCCGAGGGATGACCCTTATTTTTAAAAACAGGGGACACAACCCCGAGTTTAAGACAAACCGGGATATATTGTTGCTCAAAAACCGCGTTGATTAGAGTCATTATTAAAAATCCTAGTAATATTATTAGAAGGAACATGAAACGAGGTTGCCGAAAAAATATTTAAAGGTGTTTGGCGTACATATCGTTCAGTTCTGAGAAATGAAGTTCTTTTGTTAATTTATATTGATGACGCAGAGTGTAAAAAAATATTTATTTTAAGAGACTCATATATGTAATTTAGAAAGTAATACTATTCTGGGAAAAGCAGAATAAGGGCCAATTAATAGTTATTAGAGATACGAAAAAGTATCAACGATCCATAACAAATAATATTTGTAAATTTACGGACGGTTAAAGAGGTCCAAAACTCGAAACAGTGTCTAATACTAGATCACGAGGAAAGTTAAGGAAAACCCTAATAAAACGGGCCAATATATGAAACACACGTGTTTAAGGAAAAACTGGATCAGTGAAGGTCATACAATCACTGCGTCGGGATGAAAAGATAACAATATTGAATGGAATGCTACTTATTTGTCTCTAAAATAAATATGTTTCAAAACTATAAATAGCAGAAATGAACTTGGGAGAAACAATTAATACATTTAGCACTGTAGAATAGATGTTCTCTGCGTACATTATCTCTAAAACTGTCCATATTCGTGGTGGTGATTAACATGTCGATTTGTGTGGCGTCTGTCTCTGCTTTGGTTTATTGTGAAATATTGCTGCTGCGCGAAAACATATATATTTTCGTCTGCATTTTTTTTCCATATGTGGATAACCCTAAAAATGTATAGGGGTTTGCATTGTCGTTTCCTGATTTTATTGTTCTTGTTGCATCTGATTCATTAACATTGATTTTTGTGCCCTTAAATCTTCCATCTGTTTTTCGAAATTATTGAAATTATATGGAATGTCTTCCCGCACAATGTGTTCATTCATTTGGCTAGCCACGTTTTTATTTCCTTCTTCAAACTTTGCTAGTTTCTGGATGTAATCCTGTATTTGTATTTGTAGCTTTATATGTTCTGTTTCAAGATCACGAATGCGTTGGTTTTGTCTTAATTTTCGATTCGGTGGTTCCACTACTCCGGCCGATAAAAGGCTCTGGGTATTGTTTAACCACCCATATGATATGTTGTCTGCTTTTTAATTTAGTCTTTTGGCTGATACTTGTGATACGCAGGCTTCATAACTAAATTCCATTGTGTTTATTTCGCACTTCAGGGCATAGTATTTTGTTAGATATAGGGACCATGCGCCGCTGGACATGGGGGAAGAAAATATCTGTATGCATGCCATCTTCGGGATGGTAAAAATTATGTACTATTGATTTTATGAATATTGAGTTCTGCTCAACCCGTTCATGAACAATCAAACCGAGAGTGCAATATTTCGTATGCCTCGTGTTCGGCCGTTTCCAAAGGTCCACTCTCATACTCTTTTTCTAGCATAAAGTATTTAAACCATTGAATAGCTTTCTCCTTTGCTGCTTTTTCAGAGTTGTCCAGTTTCTGACAACAGTCATCTAATTCTGTTCTCATTGTTTCAATTTGATATTTAAGGTCACTGATGACTTCACGTATCTGTCACGCCTTTTCCCGGAATGTCGGAAGGGGAACGCACTGAGGTGTATACTTGCCAGTTATATTTTTTTTATTAAATTGTAAGTCGCATGCACATGGACAAGCATTTCATAAAACATAGTTTCTTAACAACTTTTGCTAACATATAGGCAGGCCTATTGTTAACGTCACTCGCTTACGGTTTTTCAGAGTTGTTGAACATATACTGGCTGTATACCAGATACCGTCATTTTTATGTTGATTCTTTAATATACTTAAATCAAAACTAGTCATCTCATAAATATTTTTGCCGGTAGAGAAGCTTACCCATTTGCCGTAAATATTCTGTGTTTACATTGTTCTTATTCTCAGTAACAAGTGTCATGTGACCGTTACTAAATATAGACTGAATTGGGTCGGTCGTTTGAGCCGAATGTAGTAGTTATCGTCATGTTCAGTTTAATACCGAATAATCCATGTTTGCGATGATGAAAACGTGTGTATAGTTATTAATTGAAACATAAATATACCATAGCATATGAATACACAAAAAGAATATCTAGAAAAAAATGATATCTACAATTTAAAATGTTTTTTCAACTGTAGGTATCGGATGTAATTTACTTCACTTCGACGTTCATAATTTAAAAGGAAATAACTGTCCGCAAATTTAAATTGATTGACGTGAACTAGTTGTCATCCTTGGCTGAAAATTGTTAGCACATGCTTTTAGTTTTTTGGGCATGTCAAATTGATTCAATGGTTCGACGTAAAAGATCAGCTATTTTAAAAGGAAATTTTCCTGCGCATGAGCATTAGCGCTTGATTCCCCCGATTGTGTTTTGTTTATAACGGTATTTATATAGGTAAACGGGTTGGTTTTACGAGTGTATGTGAACATTTCTAAAATATTATTTCTCCAATCGTCTGATGATAGTGTGTGGTGATTTGTAAAGTGGGGTCGAAAAATAATCACAACATTGAGCGTTTTATTGATAATGACGAAATCTGGTGAATGACGATAACTGGTACACAACCAGTAGAGAAATATAAAAAGATCGGGCAGGGAAAACAGCGTTCAAGGAGGACAGTCAACTACAAAACACAGAAACAAACATGCAAACAGAAAAACAAGAAGGCAAAAGTAATAATAAAAGCAAACGACATCACAAACACAAAAGGGTTGAAAATAGCATATTATCAAACATACTAATCTTATACAAATAAGCGCTGACTTCAAATGTTAGTGTTGTTTCGACGCATATCACTCAGTGCAAGATGTTCAAGGCTGCAATAGACGAAAAGCAAAACAGACTTCCAACGATGTACTGGGTTCCCAAATTACACAAACAACCATGCAAAGCCCGTTTTATTTCCAATTCTAGTTCTTGCATCACTACACATATCTCCAAACTTGTAACATCTTGTCTTACTGCCGTTAAAGATCACGTTAAACAATAGTGTGCTAAAGCTTATAAAAATTCTGGGATTAATTTATTTTGATCTATTAAAATTCAGGCAACGTTCTTGATAAAATTTGCAATAAACGTCAAGTTTCATCTACTTATGATTTTTCTATATTATATAAATATTTATCACAAAACCTTATCAAAAACAAGCTTATTACTCTCATTCAAAAATGTTTGCTGGGGAAATACTACATTTTTGGCCTGTAACAATAATAAAGCGTTTTTTTACTAACGGCAGTTTGGACAATAACACTAAGTGGACTTGCCATGAAGTTTGTGAATCACTTATTTTTCTATTAGATAATATTTTAGTCAGATATGGAACTACCGTGTATAGACAAATTGTTGGTATTCCTATGGGTGCAAACTGTGCACCACTTGTCGCAGATTTGATTTTATATTGCCATGAAAGAGATTTCATGTTGAGTCTTTCACCAGAAACCCAGGGAGATGTTACTGAAACCTTTAATGACACCTCTCGGTACCTGGATGACATATTGAACATTGAGAACCCTTTCTTTTCTACTATGGTTAATAATATATATCCTAAAGAACTTCAACTGAACGAAGCTAATATTTCTGATACAAACGCTTCTTTCCTCGATTTACATTTCTCTATCGAAAATGGTGAAATAATTAGCAAAATCTATGACAAGAGAGATGATATTAATTTTGATATTGTTAATTATCGCCATTTAGATTGGAATGTTCCCCGGAGCAACTTCTTATGGGGTTTATTTGTCTCAACTTATTCGTTTTTCTAGAGCTTGTACTCGAGTTGAGGACTTCAATTTCGTAATCTTTGTATAACTAACAACTACTCCATCATGGCTACCTTACAATACATTTCGTAAATCCTTTGCAAAATGTTATTATCGTAACCCTGATCTTCATTCCAATTATAAAAGTAAATCTGCGACAAGGACTATCACAACCTGACTTCTATGGTGGTCCGATTTACAAACTTCATAAGATCCTTGGTCAAGATCACGTTCATACAATCTTTGTTAAACTTAAAAAGTGTATCAAAAGAGGTTATGACCCTATCATTTTGTAACGCACTGCATGCTTGGTGGTGGACCCATTTACAGTTCGCCACTATGCTTTGCTCTTTAATTGTGGACCATATGATGACGTACGTCTTTTTAAAGCCCAAAAAGGTGACGACGTTTGATGTTTGTCTGCAATCTTGTCTTGTCGTTCCCTCAATGGTTTATTCTCATATTGCTCTGGCTTCTGTCAAGTCACTGAGTACCTTCTTTGTGGCTTTCTGTGCGATTGTTTTTTTGTATTTATATATACACGAGCATCTTTGTGTTTAACTTATAAGTATTGCCTATTAATGCTGCCTTGTTGGTTAGAGAATAGTTCATGGCGGTATTTCTTTATTTACACTGTCCCTTTTTATTGGGATGACAGTAGGGTAAGTGTGATGTTTGGTGCACACTAGAACCTGGTTTAAACCCCCAGCGGCTTTTTTTGCCACTGACCGTTCCAAGGCTATTCCTATTGTCTTGAGACGTCATATGCCTTTATTCTTTATTAACATTGCCATTCATGTTTATCCTTTTGCGTGTTTTTGGTGTTTACTGTGTTCTGTGAAAGGTGCATTTCCTGTTTGACTTTAATACTTATTTTTAACAACATACAACAATTTCACAAAACATAACTCAAAATTAAACATTTTACAGGAGATCTCCATAAAAATAAAATCTTCCAATACTACACTTTAACAGTTGTAACGAAACTATTTTACAAGTATTGTATGACTGCATCTTTTCCAGAAATATTCTTATAGAGCTTTTTGGTCATCTGAAGGAAGAATGCAATATGTTGTTAGAAATCAAACCGAAGGATATCATTCTAGTCTCTAAGTGCTTAACAGACATTGACAATATTTATATATTTTAGCGCTTATCTATAAAAAGATATATTTATTCTTGCAAACTGAGAAAATGTCTTCCAATATATTCTGTTTATATAGAACAAGTTAAACGATTTAGAAATATTGAATTGTTCTCAATACATGTGTACCCCTTAGGAAAAGGTAATATTATTTTAATTTTTTTTTTTAAAAAAATGAAATGTAATATGCTGTGACAAAACATTAGAATAATGGTTATTTATATCTGTCCATTATATTCTATAATCATTCCCTGTATGATTAAATTCTCAATAAAGAGCAGAGAGGTACTGTTAAAAAATAACACCTGTTTTGTATGAGGTCGTAAAAATCACATCTGTACTGTATGTCTAAAAATGTATGTACACTTCATATTTGAAATAAAAGGTTTAAAACAAAAACACATAAATACTCGAAAACAGACAGAAAATGACGTGTTTGACAGCTAAACTGTCTGATTCAAAGTTAAATAGATTGTGTCGAACACGCTATGGAGGAGATTAAACAATATAAGTCGGCGCCACTCATCGCATTTGTCACCAAATGTTAAAATGTGTGTTTCTATGGTGAAGAGACGAAAACAAGCACGATTAATATATTAATAAATGCATGAAACTTTGTGGTTAGTATCGTATTCATAATTTTTAAAATTATCTTTGAAGAAGTCCCTTAGATTTTATTTAATTATGGATTACGTTTATGTTTACGTTTATGTTTACGTTTACGTAGTATTATCAATTAACAAATTTAACTCTTAAACATCATATGAACGTTTCTTGATAGTCCTGGAGAGAAACATATATTTTAAACCGTTACTAAGAAATATAAAAAGATCGGACAGAAAGTAGCATTCAAGGAGGACAGTCAACCACAAAACACAGAAACACACATTCAAACAGACAAACAAGAAGGCAAAAGTAATAATAAAAGCAAACGACATCACAAACACAAAAGGGTTGACAATAGGGCTACCGCCTTGGAACGGACAGTGGCAAAGTAGGCCACTGGGGGGTTTAAACCGGTTCTAGGGTGCACCAAACCTCACACTTACCCTACTGTCATCCCATTAAAACAGGACAGTGTAAATAAAGACATCCCCACCATGATCTAATCTCTAAACAACAAGGCAGCATCAATAGGCAATATAAGTAAAACACAAACATGCTCGTGAAAAATACAATACAAAAAACCAATAGCCTAGAAAGCCAAAATGAAGGTACTCAATGGCTTGGCAGAAGCCAGAGTAACAAGAGAATAAACCATTAAGGGCACGACAAGAAAAATCATAGACAAACATCAAACGCCACCGTCCCAATGGGCTTTAGGTAGGCGTCATCATAGGGTCAACAGCCTGTCCGGTCATCGTACAATTAAAGAAGAGAGCATATTGGCGAACTGTAAAAGGGTCCACCACCAAGCATGCAGTACGTTGCAAAATGATAGGGTCATAACCTCGTTTGATAAACTTTTTAACAAGTTTAACAAAGATAGTATGAAAATGATCATGACCAAGAATCTTACGAAGTTTATAAATCACATCACCATAGAAGTCAGGTTTTGATAGTCCTTGTCGCAGAAGAGTCCTTAAATTACTTTTATATTTGGAAAGAAGATCAGGGTTACGACAATAACATTTTGCAAAGGTTTTACGAAGTTTATGGTAACGGTAACCCTGATTGAGTAGCTTTTTAGTTATACAAAGATTACGAATATTAAAGTCCTCAACTCGAGTACAAGCTCTTGAAAAACGAATAAGTTGAGACACATACACCCCATAAGAAGTTGCTTGGGGAACATCCCCATCCAAGTGGGGGTAATTAACAATGTCAAAATTAAAATCATCTCTCTTGTCATAGATTTTGCTAATTATTTCACCATTCTCAATCGGGAGATCTAAATCGAGAAAAGAAGCATTATTATCAGATATATTAGCTTTATTAAGCTGAAGTTCTTTAGGATAAATATTATCAACCATAGTTGGAAAGAAAGGGTTGTCAATGTTCAGTATGTCATCCAGATACCGAGAGGTGTCATTAAAAGCTTCAATAACAACTGCCTGGGTATCTGGTGAAAGACTCAATATGACATCTCTTTCATAGCAAAATAAAAACAAATCTGCGACAAGTGGTGCACAGTTCGTACCCATAGGGATACCAACAATTTGTTTATAAATGGTGGTACCATACCTGACGAAAATATTATCTAATAGGAAGATGAGTGCTTCACAAATTTCATAGCAAGTCCACATAGTATAATTGTCTAAACTGCCGTTAGTAATAAACGCTTTAATATTATTACATGACAAAAATGTAGTATTTTCTCTAGCGAATGTTTTTTGAATAAGAGAAATAAGCTTGTCTTTAATAAGGTGATGTGGTAAGGTTGTATATAGTGTAGAGAAGTGATAAGTGCTTATTGATGAAACTTGACCTTTATTGAAAATGTTATCAAGAACGTCTCCTGAATTTTTTATAGACCAAAATAAATTAATCCCAGAGTTTTCATGTTTTATCACAATATAGTTTAACGTGATCTTTAACGGCAGTAAGACAAGAAGTTATACTAAAACTCATATTGACCAGTTTACTTAGAAACGTTTTTTGGTGAAGAATGCAATAACATTGGTAATACGGACCGTCAGTTTTCTGGGGCTGCGTGTCTTGTAGTTTGGCTGTCAGTGAAGTGTTTTCATTTACTGGATTAACACTTGTCTTCACTCAACAACGGGTATCTATGTCAATATGTATTTAAAGTCGGTGGTAAACAAAGTTAAAGTAGTCAGAAATCGAATTGCAACTATTATTAAGTATTAACAAAAACGTGGTTAATTAATAGGCATGTATATCCGTACTAAAAAAAAGAGTATGGTAATGGATCTTTGGAAGCGGTGTTTATCATCCGGATAATAGGCTTTTTAGTTGACGGTTGTGAATATAATATGATATGTGTAAAGGAAGGACATTTTGATGAATTGAAATTGATTTATGTAAGAAAGTTTTATATATACGCCTTCTCATTGTTCTTCTATATATGTTTGTTTTATAATTATTAGTTGTACATAATTGTGTGTGTATCATTGTTTATGTATATGCTCTCCTATACAAGGAGGAAATAAATAATAATACTACTACTACCCTTTTCATCCCAATAAAACGGGAAAGTGTAAATGAATTCCAGCCAGGCTATATCCGCCAACACTCTACACAGAATTAATCGGCAATATAAGCAGATATAAAACAAAACAAAAATAAGTATAAAAGTCGAACAGGAAATGCAGCTTTCGCAGAACACAGCAAACCCAAAAACACCCAAAACGACAAACATGAATGGCGATGTTAATAAGAAAAAGTGCATATGCCGTTACAAACACAAAAAGGGTTGACACGTCGAAAGGAAATGTATCATTCAAGGACCATAGTCAACCAAAAGCACGCATAGAAGCAAAAAAAATAAAATATTGGTATGTGTTTCGGTGATTTCCAGTTTTTAGTATTTTTAGTGTTACTTTCAAAAACCTGGGTGACCGATTATATGTCTCTCAACTTATTTGTTTTTCTAGAGCTTGTACTTGAGTTCAGGACTTTAATATTCGTAATCTTTGTATAACTAAAAAGTTACTCAATCAGGGTTACCGTTACCATAAACTTCGTAAAACCTTTGCAAAATTGTATTCTTCTTTTGATCTTCTTTCCAAATATAAAAGTAATTTAAGGACTCTTCTGCGACAAGGACTATCACAACCTGACTTCTATGGTGATGTGATTTATAAACTTCGTGAGATTCTTGGTCATGATCACTTTCATACTATCTTTGCTAAACTTGTTAAAAAGTTTATCAAAAGAGGTTATGACCCTATCATTTTGGAACATACTGTATGCTTGGTGGTGGACCATTTTACAGTTCGCCACTATGCTTTCCTCTTTAATTGTGCGATGACCGGACAGGCTGTGGACCCTATGATGACGCCTTCCTAAAGCCCATTGGGACGGTGGCGTTTGATGTTTGTCCATGATCTTTCTTGTTGGCCTTTAATGGTTTATTCTCTTATTGCTCTGTCTTCTGCCAACTCATTGAGTACCTTCATTGTGGCTTTCTAGGCTATTGTTTTTTTGTATTATATTTACACAAGCATATTTGTGTTTTACTTAAAATAATAATAATAATAATAATAATAATAATAATCTTTATTTACAGAGGGTAACACATTTAGTTATAAACTAATCTTCCATGAGGCCCTCTATTATATACAAATTTACAAATGACAAATGACAGAACAAATCAAATAAAGCAGTAATCAATAAAGGCAATATTGTTTTCAAATAGTAAATGTTTGCATTCAAACTAAACGTTGCATACACTTTAACACACATACTCTCGTTTACCCTAAATTTGTGCAAAAGAAACAAGCTCTAACATGAATAAATACAATGAAGCTATGAAAAAAAAGAAAGAAGCAAGCATAATTAATAACAGCAAAAAAGGAAATGGAATTTGATTAACACATAAATACATTTGAACAAATGGTGAATTTACTATTTAAATATATACAACAAAATTATTTCATAAGCCCTGTCCGCTTTACTTAAAAATGGTGTATTAAAATGTATAAGTATTCGATTCGAACATTAGGTTCCTTTCATCCATTTTATGAAATTCGAATGAAATGCATCAATAGTATTCAGAGTTTTTAACTTATCTGGTAAGCTGTTCCATATAACAGGTCCTGAATATGCGACACTTTGTTTGTAAATTTCTTTGTTTGGCCTTGGTGGAATAAAAGTATATGTTGATGTTGATCTTAGCACTGGCACATTATCATTTGCCATTCTATGTTTAAACATTTCATTAACATATTGAGGTGTTTCTGATTTGGTGTCTTTATACATAAATTTTGCTTTTCTTAGATATAATCTTTCAAAGACTGTTAATATTTTCAATTTTTGCATGGTTTCTAATACATCCAATACTTACTATATTGCCTATTGATGCTGCCTTGTTGGTTAGAGATTAATTCATGGCGGAGATTTCTTTATTTACACTGTTCTGTTTTAATGGGTTGACAGTAGGGTAAGTGCGAGGTTTGGTGCACCCTAGAACCGGTTTAAACCACCAGTGGCCTACTTTGCCACTGACCGTTCCAAGGCGGTAACCCTATTGTCAACCCTTTTGTGTTTGTGATGTCGTTTGCATTTATTATTGCTTTTGTCTTCTTGTTTGTCTGTTTGCGTGTTTGTTCCTGTGTTTTGTGGTTGACTGTCCTCCTTGAATGCTATTTTCCCTGTCCGATCTTTTTATCTTTCTTTTTATTCATTTCTCAGGGCTTTGCATACATTGTTTGGCAAAAATGTCAGTAAGCGACAATCTACATCTGTCCGAAAAGATGTTGAAAAGCCGCTTATGTCTGTTTTAAAAAAGATGTTGAGGTAATCTCTGACTTTGAGTTCATCGCTTCTATACGGTTAGTGTCGATATGCAAATATTTTACGCAGTTTAATACATTTTACAAATTAAATTATTTAGCTGGCAAAAAATATGACCTTTTCTATGTTTTTTAAAAGTTTTTTCTACCCCACCCACTTCATATTCATGAATTTCATGGATCTGTATTTAAAACAGTGCTTATTGGCTGCATGGTTGCATGAAAATGACCTGTAAAGATCCTACAAACAATATCTAATAAAAAAATACAATAAATAGTGCAGTTACAGGCAATCTTGTGTAATGAGCATATTGTAAAACATGGCATGGCCCTAAAAATGGAGTTGGGGAGGATAGTCTCAGAATTATTTTTTGTCATTTTTAAACTGAAATGCTGCATTTTCTTGATGGTTTCATATATAGAAACTGCTGAATAATGTTAATTAATTCATTTGAAGGCAGATTTTGAATATATACAAAAACAGTGGCATTTTTATGGTAAAATCTGCTATTTTGACCCCTGAAAATCACAAATATCATTTTTGAGTAGATATTATTTTCAAGATAGCTTCAACTGGTTAAAAATCACATGTTATTGATGAAATCAATTTAAAATCACTTTATTTGAAGCAAAAGATTGGAACGGATGTCGATTTATGGCATTTTGAAGATTCTGGATTTACGCGTAAAAACCGAAGGAATTTTGTCTTAGCCGAAGCTCTTTTAAGCCCTCATATTTTATCAAAAAGTAGGTTTTTTTTAAAAAAGAATGACATAATTTTTCTGAGATTGAATGTATCAAATAATTTAGCCAGAAAAAAATACATTCTGTCAGGTCTGAATGTCTCCCTTCAACGTTGGTCCAATGTCTCCCTACAACGTTGGACCAACGTTGAAGATGACGTCGAGACCACGTTGGTACAACGTTAGCATGCTAGCTGGGTATGTGTAACAGAGGTTTACAGAATGTCTTTCACACCTTACATACTCTTTTATCAGCTTACAATATACAAGTTTTCGATATTTCTTTGTTAGTAGTTCACTGATTGATTTATGGTATAATAATTGCTTAACAGTGTGCAGATGTCAATATTAGTTAATTAACATGCTACTGTATAAGTACAATCCCTAGTCAGCGGACGTATTTACCAGTTCGTTCCAAATAAAATATTACATAGATGATAGTAATTTATAACCGATGCAAAGGAGAGTATTGTATACGTTAAGCAGATGTTCTTGGTTAAGGTTGTTGTCACCTGATTTCTAGTTCTGAGATGACATAATCTCTATAATCAGTCATGAAAGAGTCCAGTTAGAGGTATGCTGTTAAGAGATGCCCTCGGACTTGCTGTCCGTCGGCCGTCTCATATCATTACTATGGAATACTGTTATTCAAGAAATTTGTCAGTTTTACTTTAAATTAACTTGGATGTGTACTGTAATAATACAATATTAAATTTGTAAAACGTTATTATTACTTAGTTGAAATACAGTTATGGACTACCCGGGACTTTAATAATATCAAAAAGAATGTACGACCACAACAAATGCGCTGACGATATACCTTGCTTACATATGGTGGAGAATCCGGAAGATAGATATTCTTTATTACCTCCAAGTGTGGAGAGACATACATATAATATATTCAAATATGACATGAAACGTGAAAATATGGTTAAACAACCTTATGTGAAAGACAAAATTATTATGAACATGAACAAACAATATACATATATGAATTAGTATTACGTTTTTAAATAAAAATATAATACAAATGTATTAGAAATGAGAACTGCCACAAGAATATACAAGAGTACATATGGAGAACTATAGTGGTCACAATTCTTAGAAACTATATATTAAGCAATTTTCTATAATATAATAATATTTATTAAATGATAATTGGATTTTAGTTGCAGAGTCCATTTTTTAGAAAAAGCCTATCGAAAAGAAAAGTAAGCATTTCTTTAATGAAACGTTAACTATCAATGCAATAATATACATACTAAATATTTATGACTTTGCACATGAAGTGAAGCTGTCGTAGAATCATTTTGTAGCTTGCGTCTCTTTTGCAATCAGTCATGATAAAAGTAGGCAAGCCACCTAGTAATTCTAGCAGTTGACATCCTGGCCTTAATTTGCAGAAATTGTCAACATCAGAGCATAGAATGTCATGTAACTTGCACCACATATGGTGACGAATGTCATCAATTTGTGTACAAAACATAGCTAGATACGTTTCTATAGTAGATATTTCCGTTTTGCACAGTTTACATTCAGTAGTAAGCTGAAACGAGAACATTCTACTTATTAAAGATAGAGCAGTATTACAGAAGTGTATTTGATCTCTGTATAATTTGACTGAATTTCCACAAGGTGCACGGAATATATTCATTGTGAACACTGCTAAATTCTTGTGAGCTAGTGTCACAAACTTGTTTGTTTTTGAAGTTAAAATTTGTATACGCTTGTATTGACTTGTTTATGATAGACTTTCACTTCATTTAGTTGGAAATGTTGCATCATTAAGGTACGTATTGAGTATATAGGTTAAACCGTATTTTCCAAGTATTCGATAAAGATCGGGCATAAACCCTAAACTTGTGTGTGGGTGTGACATGTAAGATGTGAGTCGTTCATATATTACTTTTATATTTTTTGAATGATCAAATGTGCATAACTGGCCAAAGAATTTAAGTTTTCTATTGTCTATAAATGTTTCTATTGGATATATACCAAGAAGACTTAGTGCAACATATGTTTTGGTATATTTGGGCATCCGCTGTATACATTTTATGCATTGTCGATGGGCTTTTTCTAGGGATCAAATTTGTGGGACAGATAGACCATTCCAGAGTTCACTACCGTATAAGGCTTTAGAGAGAACGACCGTTTCATATATCTGTTTTTGTACTGCTATGAAAGAGATTTTATGTTGAGTTTATCACCTGCTAGCCAGGGTGAAATTATTGATGCCTTTAATAATACTTCTCGGTATCTTGATGACATACTCAATATTGACAATCTGTTCTTTGCTCATATCCACCAGAGCTCACGTTGAATAAAGCCAACAGTTCGGATACAGTAGCAGCATTTCTCGATCTTCATCTCTCGATTTCAAATGATTGTATCATACTAAAATCTATGATAAGAGAGATGATTTCAATTTTAACATCGTTAACTATCCACACCTGGATGGAGATGTACCTCGTGCTACCTCATACGGGGTGTATATCTCCCAGCTCATTCGATTTGCTAGAGCGTGTAATGATGTTATAGACTTCAATGATCGAAATCAAGTTATTACAAGTAAACTTCTTCAGCAGGGTTTTCGTTATCATAAACTACGTAGATCTTTCTCTAAATTCTACCGCCGTAACGAGGGCCTGCTGGAAAAGTACAACACCAACATTAAGACACTTCTGCGACTAGGCATATCACAACCCTCATTTTATGGAGATGTGGTCGATAAACTTCGAAAGTTAAAGGGGCCTGACGGGTTTCCTGACCGCTTTACAAATTTAATCAGGAAGTTCGTCAGAAAAGGATATAACCCTTTGGTTTTACAGCGCACTGCATGTTTAGTGATTGACCCCTCTACAGTCAGTCATTACGCTTCACTTTTCACTTGTGCGATGACTGGACTACCTCTTGGTACTACTGAAACCCCAACTAAGGGAGGTGGGTGCATGAGCTTTCGTCCCTCGGGTTTTCTGGTCGTACCCTAGATTGGTTTTCTCTTTAGCTGCAACTACCATGGTTGTTCAGTATGATTCTGGATACATCCTGAGTATTTATTATTTTGTATGTGTTTCTTTAGTTAGTTTCTAAGGATGTGGACTTTATTGTTAGAGAATTCTTTTTGATGGGATGTTGTTTTGTTTACACTGTCTTGTCTATTTGGGCGTTGAAGACAGGATAATATCGAGGATTGTGCGCATATAAAATCGATTCAAGCTAACCAGTAGGCCTTATTGCCTACTGACCATTCCAAGTCGGTAACCCTGTCTTCACCACCGTTTCTGTTGTTTTTTGTCTCTTTCATTGTATTTTCAAGTCCTTTTTTGCAGTACAGTGTGGACCTACGATGCCATTGCGCTCGGACGCTGTGGTTTCTATAGGACCCTATATCTCATTTTTGATGTTAACGGATGGAGGCCATCATTGTGGATCCCACAGTGAGACAGGCTAAAAAATGTACAACGGAGTTTTGAACAACTTTCGTTTACGACTTCGCTCAAATCCATGTTTTTAGTACACAAGACACCAAACAGACAAACAAGAAGGCAAGAGGTGTCAGAAGTTATGTGTATTTGTCTGACTCGTCGATATGTTTTGATCCAAGATATCATGTGCATCGTTTCACTGTAAATGTCATTATAGACAATAACTTTAGTTTTTAATGCATTATAAAAATTATAAAATTATCGGTTTTTCAACGAGTTTTTATGGCACAAATGCCAAAGCGCTTGTAAGCCATTTTTTGACAATGATAGTAAAACCATGTCGTCTGCTCACGTTGGACAACCATAACTGGTATTATTTATTTTAAGACTGGCATTGTTTTTATCAACAATATTCATCAAATCATTTACGAAGATTAGATAAAGCAATGCACTGGTTACTTGGCCTTGTCGAGCGCCTTGTAAGGTTGGAAACCAGTTCGAAGTCATACCATGTGTTCTAACACAACTAACCGCGTTTTCTGTTAAGTCTAAATATATCTTTAAGAGCCCTGGGGCGATTCCTTCATCGCGCATTTTCAAAATAAGAAGGCTATAGGTCACGTAATCGAAAGCATGTTGTACATCCATATAGCATGCATACAGTTTCGATCGATGTTCTTTTGCAAAATAAATACATTCCCTAACCACAAATGACGTCATTAAAGAATGTATTACCTTTTGGAATCCACCTTGCAGTGGATTGATAGTAACTGGATTTTCATTTTCAATAAACTCCAATATAACCTTTCATATAGCTTTAAAATTGTTGAGCACAGTGATATTGCCCGATAGCTGTTGGGATCTGATTTTATTTTGTTACCCACTTTATACATAGTTATAATTATATCGCGTTTCATATCTAACGGTGTATTTCCGAAAAGAGCCATATTTTTTAACAGTTTTGTTGTACAACTTAATAATAAAGGACCGCCATGTATTAGATTTTCATAATAAACTCTGTCGGCCCCACATGCCTTAAGTCTCTTACAAGTTCGGAGACAACGTTCAACGGTATCTTGTGAAATGAGATCATAGATTAAATAATCTTGATGTGACGACAAGCTCGTTCTTAATTCATTAACTGTATCAGAAGCATTTTGCAAATGGTCGTTATCAAAAGATTCGTGCGTTGTCGGTGAATAAAGATCAGTAAAATAATGTTGCCATCCTAAATTTATTTCTTCGGGGGTTTGGCACACTTTACCGTCACAATTCATTACATGCATTGGAGATATGGTTGCTCCTTTTCGCCGACGGTTTATTATCCTCCATACCTCATTATTATCAACTTCCGCGGCTGAGTCGATTTCTTTTTCAATGTTTTTTTAAGTATTATATAACATAATTTTGTGAATTTCCGAAATTCTCTTTTGGCAAATTTATATTCACTGTGACTAACGCAGTTATTTCCCCTTGTGCGATTATCATTTATCCATTGGTGGCGTTTATTCTTTAAAGTTTGATGTAGTTTATTCAGGTGGTCGTTCCAATACGGCTTGATACGGCACTTAAATCTTGATTTTGGAATACATTTTTCAGTAGCTAAATTAACAACACTAACAATAGAGTGGTACAGCTCATCAATATATTTTTTGCGTTTTATTTCGCGTGCTTCACATTGTCGTAAGATTGGGTTTTTCGAGAGAGATTTATTGTAGTTTTGTATGTGTATATCTTTGATATTATGCCACTTAATTAATCTATCAGAGGTTTCCAGATTCCTATTAATCTGCCATGGTAACAAAATACTACAAACAATTGGCCGGTGAGTCGATACATTCAATAAATTATCATCCAATATATGACAAAAAATATACTTGCAATAAGTAAAGATAGTAACCTGGTTATGTCATAATCCAAACACCAATCACATGGCTACTAACTGGATTTAAGGGGGATACTAAGTTATTGAATTGTTTGTCCCATAGGATACATAAGCCCCCTTTACCTACTTTGCGCCTACTCCCAATTTCGAGATCTGGGTCAGAAATGGCATTGCAACTATAATTGTTATGTATACAGTCCAAGAAATGCAAATCATACTTGTATAACCAGTGTTCGCTAACATCAGAGAAATCAACTTGGTTTTAACTAAAAAATCACTTTGGTAACTAGCCGATGACATAATTCCTGTTGCATTCCAGGTTGTGTAGGTCATGTTGTGTAACTATTATTGTACATATATGTGTTGTCAATTTTGCAGTATTATTCTATGTCGTACTGGTCATCCGTTAAAGCCGAGTATCTATTTACTGACTCATAATTATTGCCTGTCCATGCGTCTGGTGAATAACGCTCATTTTTGTCAGTTCATGAGTCGGCCGAATAACGAGCTCTATTTGGGCTTCCATATCTCGGATTTGTACTCTTATATGTATTATGGGAAACCCATGGTCGACATACTACACACCTTGGCCAAAAATATGGGTCATCTGTAAGGGCTCCGGCCATTTCATCATCCTCGACATTGATCCTTATGGTTACATTGCCGTACTTTTTTAAGGATAGAGATTTTTGTAACCTTTGGTCCGCAATTCGAAACGTAATTTGCGATTTTGCTTTCAGTTATACTCGGTTTAAACCCGCCAGCGTAATATCGTTTCGTTTTTCGCCGGACATAACTTTCAAAATCGTCGACATCCGGTAATGAATCGGCAGGGATCGTACTACTTATATCACCAGGATAATATCCGCGTATATATTGAGCGCGCTTTTCTGTACGTGTCTCTTTGGCAGCTATTTCTTCATTAATAATACCAAAGTTGATATGACGAACCCCGCACCGGTTTGATCCAGTACTGGATTTACGGGACTTATCGCGGTTTGAGACTGACGTGGGGATCTGCATATTCCAGAACGTATCTTCATTTTCTCTAAAATTAGACCCAACAACAGCGGGCACATTTTAGAGAACGGCAGAATATGTTTCCTTCTGCGCTGGTGGGTAAATGTTTTTTAACGGCTCGCGCTCAGAGGGCGAATAATCTGCATTTTTTTAGAAATAGACCCGACAAAGCGGGCGAATTGTAAAGAACGGGAAAATATGTTTCATTCTGCACCGGACGGTAAATGTTTATTAACGGCTCGTGTTCAGAAGGCGAACAATCACCCGAGATTATAGCGTGACGTATGGGCTCGGGCAATGAATGATTGTCTAAGATTACAGTTTTAGACAGGGAATCAGATGTAGCTACATGCGCGGAGAGCTTATGTTGGGCGTGTGGGTAATTGTTCGGCATCTGAGCACGAGATTGTTCGTCGTTGTTTACATTACTGCGACCCTCAACAACTTCATTTAAATATTCTAGAGAAGTTTTTAGATTTGAAACAGTCATTTGTATTTGAATAATATCACCACAACAAATGCGCTGACGATATACCTTGCTTACATATGGTGGAGAATCTGGGTAGATGACTTATTTGACTTACTTGGAAAAAGTCAATTCTTAAAATTATAGATACACGTATTAACTTTTATAATGCTAACCCCTCTTTACTACCTCCGAGACCTAGGTTTTCCTTTCGTAATTTAAAATCGGGAATTCAGGAATTTCATAATAAATTTGTTTTAGTTCCTGCAGATAAAGCAGCTAATAATGTAATTATTGTTTGACGCCTACATTAC